>JAOANR010000012.1:41926290-42210322 GCA_030278955.1 Hygrophila difformis | reverse complement strand
TCATCCCTAGTGCATTAGCCCTCTATCAAGTATGGCATCTTACTCAAGTTAATAGTGCACAATGGATTTAATAGAGTTTTCCACAATTTTCCACATAATATTCTCTTTAAAAGAGTTTTCAACAATCTCAAGGGAGTAACCTCATAACAAGGGCATTCAATAATGTCAAATATCATTTCAACATTTAACTCCCATATCAATATCTCATAAATATAAAAATATCATTTCATGGATCTCAAAATCCAACAATTTCTCATTTGGACCAAAAAACAAGTCCAACATCGCAGTTTACACCAAGTCAGATTAAAAATTCATATGAAAGGCGATTGCTATGAAATTTAAACTGTAGATACTCAACATATAGTTGAACAAGTTTCATGTTTTACACTTTTCAAAATAACGTATGGAAACATTTCAAAAATTGAGTTCTTTTCAGAACATGTATTCTGCCAGAAATTCTATAGTGACTCTATAATTTTCAACAGGTTTCAAAAATAGTAATTCGCGACCAAAAATTCTAAAATTTTACCACAAGGTAGATAACACATAGATAAATATTTTCATGAAGAAACCATTTGGCTTTGAGACACTTAAGACCTTAAAAAATGTGGATTTCAGAAAACACTATCATTTATTAGATTTCAATAAAAAGGTATTTCGACCTTTCGATAAAGCGGATCCCATAACTTTTTCATACGAGTTCTAAAAATTATAAAATTTTCCAGAAAGATACTCAACTCAATAAGAAACAAGTTTTATGAAGGAACCTTTGAGCGATAATGAACCAAAATAGTTTAAAAAGATGAATCTTTATGTAAACGAAAAACTGACAGATTTTGCTATAATGGAGAAATTCTAATTTTGTACTCTTAAAACATGGATTGGGATCTCCAAAACTTGAAGTAGAGAGTGTTAACTTACTGAATTGATGTATAAGAGCAAGAAGATTCAAAGATAATGGCCATTATAACACAAGATTCGCACCACAAATTACGGGTTTCACTGAAATTCGACAAATAGAGGAAAATCAATTTATAATATAAAAATAAAAGATTTAGATCTCTAAGATACAAGTTTACAAGGAGGATATCTTGCTAACCAAGTGTTGAGAAGAGTTAGAACTCTAAAATGATGAAGGTTGCCAAGCCTACAAAACTCCACAATCCTTAAGATATGCTCACTATGTGCGAGAACTATGAAGAATAGAATGGGTAGTGAATTTGGCTAATGAGATGGATGAGATTGGTGTGTTTGAAGGCTAGAAACTCCCTCTATTTATAGGCTAAGATTTGAACAATTGAACATAACACATTGTGAGAGTGATTACAACCTCACCAATCATCCAATTAAGTGAGTCTTGAGCAATAATGGTTTGAGTATTTGTATCCACTCATTTGGTCCTTATAGCCTAACAAAGAGGCTATTAATTTGGGAGGCTATTAATTTTGTCCATCATGTTGTCTATTAACATAATGGTTTGCCTATTATGGAGGCTATTAATCTTGGTGGGTTCAAGAGATAATTGATCACCTTTCTTTGCTAGCCATTCATCCAAGACACTTGTTAATTATGTTGATTTTTCATCTATTTGTTTAGGAAGAAAATTTCTTGCAATTGCTTTTAACCTGATATTTGTGTAAGTAGTATATCATGAAAATGATTGAAGTATTAGCTTGTCTAGAAAAATCATTATTCATGCCACTATTCAGTGGCATGCATTTATACTCAATGAGTTGGATATGATAATATAATATTTATTTATTTATTTCAAGTATTGTATTTATATTAATGTGTTTTCAAAAAGATAATAATAATATACTTGCATGGTTTTATTTTATTCACAATAATATTCAAACCACAAAGTCTTCATGTCATCATTAAATAAAAATTATAATCTATGAATATATTTTATTATATATAAAAGTTAATTCTCATAGATTCACATAAAAACTCATATTTTTATTTTTATAAAAATTTACTCCATAATGAATATCAAAATACTTAAAATATTCACATACTATCCTCATAATAATTTTCAAGACCAATGTGTATATATATAAAAAAAACTTATATATATAATTTAAACAATAGATTTAAAAAATATTCCATAAACTATATAATTCTATTACCCGTGATATTGAAATTCATATTTCTTTTGGAAAAGACAAATTTACATATATAATTTTACAAGTGTTGTTTTGTAGAAAAATCAATATAGTAATTCTTTAAGCAAGTGTGTAAATATTTAATAAGAGTCTCATTAATGAATATTTCTATGATATTAGATTTCGTCACTATAATAATTTACTAGAAATGTAATCATGCATTCATAATTGAGTGATGAAATATAGTATGGGGTACTAATATTTGAATCCATGAGATCCAAACAATAAAGGGTTTATCTTTATTTTTGGTATAGAGGGTGTGGTGGAGCGCTTGGGTTCCTCCATCCTTAACCAAACGTTAAAATACTTAAAAGGTAGGGCTTTGTCTGGAGGTATACATAATTGTGTGTGTGATATGCATTAGTATAAGAATAAATTTGATATTTTTCGTTTTGATTAGATATGAAGTGGGGTTTTGTATTTTCATAAATCCCGTGGGCGGGATTGGGAGACAATTGGGAAATACCTCATCAGCATTAACCTAACACATGTAATAATAATAGTAGGTCCATTTACAGAGTAGTTAGCCTTACCACCCATTTTCCCATTGCTAGGCTCATCTTTACACAATTATCTCGACACTTTGTTGTCATTTCTGTACATATATTCAAGCTAGCTTTTTCTTTTTCTTTTTTTTTTCTTTTAGAAGCCCATAGTATATCAAAATTGGGCAGAGAAGAAGATTTTATTAAAATAAGGGCATGGGGGGCATATACAGAGTAAAAGATGGGACTCATGGCAAAACAATGGCCATGAATCTTCACTTTTAAACTTATGGTCTATAGAGAAAGATAGCAACTAGACATGTACTGTAATACTTACTCCCTCCGTCCCATTAAAAGTGGCTCATTTTGACTTTTGACACTGTTTATTGTTTAACTTTGACTCAATTTTATTGTATTAATACAAGAAGAGAAAAATAGTCAAGTGTGGTCTTGTTAGAATCGTCTAATTGTATAGTTTTAAAATATACATTTTATATAATTTTTACTTATACCAATTTTGAGATGTAAAGCATTCAACAATTGCATTGGATTTTGTGCAGAAGAGAAAGTAGCCACTTTTAATGGAACGGGAGTATCAAACAGTGCATCCAAATAAAATAAGGGTGGTGCTCTGAGCACACGTGTCGGCCAGCCATTGGTGGGTGAGTGGAATTCAATATAACCAATTGGATGTGGGGTTAACTGCTTGAGTCGTCTATGAACTTTCTTCAATCTTTTAATTTAAGACTATCCTTACCACTCCAACCATCCAACCATCACATTATTTAATTAATTTCTCTCTCCTCCAACTCATCAATATCCATCACAACCCAATTTTACATACTCTATCCATAACCACCCAACCATCCAACCACAATATTATACTTCCTCCGTTTTTGTGATAGTGCAACAAACATCCAATGCACGCAGTCCAGTGCATATTTTGAACCATTAATAACTTAAGTTCGGTATAAGTAAAAATTTTAAAAGTTTGATATTTAAAACCTACATGACGAGACGAATCCAACAAGATCTCACTTGACTATGTTTTTCCTTATATAACTATGATAAAAATTAGAGTCAAACTCGAACAATAAATAGTAGCAAATAGTGCTTTGTTGCACTATCACAAAAACGGAGGTAGTATATAATTATTTTAATTTATAAAAAAATTATGTTGAAATATAAAAAAATAAATTAGTGTATCAAAAATATAAAATATTTTATCTTACTTATAAAGAATAAAAAATCTAAAATATTAATATATTTTTTATTTATTTTTAGTTTATAAAAATTTGAAAATGGGTTAAATATATCAAAGTTGATATATTATGTATTTAACAAAAATATAGCAAGAGTGGTCTCTATTTGTATAGAATGAAAAATGATAAAATATGATATATTTATTATTTATTTTTATTTTAAAATATAAAAATTATAATGATTTTAATAGAATTTATTTAAAATTTTAGTTGGCCAATGGGAATGAGACAAATGTCACATTCCCATTGGCCATGGGAGAGGCAACCACAAGGAACCATGTGGTTGGATTTTGGATAAGGTCTACCATGACCCCTAGACCTTTATGAATTTTAGAATTTTTTTTTATTAATTAGTGATGTGGAGGTTGATCCAAGGGGTGGGGTGGTCATGGATGGAGCTAGTCTAAGGGTCTGTTCTGCATGCAGCTTTTGGGAGCTTTTGGAAGCTTTTGGTAGCTTTAGCTTTTATTTTAAAACAAAAGCCCCGTTCTGCACACTAGCTTTTAGGAGCTTATGGGAGCTTTTGGAAGCTTCTTTTTAGAAGCTACCTATAGTAGTTTTAAAAAATAAGCTCCTAGCTTATTGTTGAGCAATTACAATTTTATCCCAATAACCAACTCACTACCCAATAATCTACATAAATATTTGTCCTTTTATGTCATTTCATACATTTTTTGACAGCTACAGCTAGTTGCACAGAACACTTAAATAAAACTGACAGCTACAGCTCCCACAGCTCCCTACAGTTTCAGCTTCCCACAGCTCCAGCTCGCAGCTGCAGCTCACAGCTACAGCTCTGCGTGCAGAACAAACCCTAAGTATTTTGTTTTCAGAAAAAAACTTGAGCTAGAAAAAATTACTTGATCTCGAGCTCTTTGTACTTATAATTGAGCTCAAACTCGATGATATACCACAATATTTTTTTTATACATATACAAAAGTTGTTTAATTTTAACTTGTACTTCGAGGGATTAATTAGTATTAGGTCTAAAAAATTAGGGATATATATACACTATATACTACTAATGTCATACATTATGAACTCCAATTATTGATTATTTTAGTATTATACTTCCTCCGTCTCATTTAACTTGTTTTGTTTGACTTTCGCACACAATCCAATGCAATTGTTCAATCGTTAATATCTCAAAATATGTACAATGAAAAGTTATGTAAAATATATATTATAAAACTACATGATCATACAATTCTAACAAAATCCAACTCGACTATTTTTTTTCCAAATATATACTTAAAATTGAGTCAAAGCTGAACAATGAACAGTGTTAAAAAATCAAACAAGACACTTGGTGGGACGGGGGAGTACTACTTTATCATTCGATCAACTTGTTATATGTTTCTTTTGGACGGTAAAATTAAGATTTAAAGTGAGGTAAATTAATGATTTTTGTGATGCGGTCGTAGTGAATCTAAAAAATCTCAATTAACGTGGTGGATTATATTTGTGTTGGAAACTGAACACGTCGCATCAGACAGACGACTACACATTGTAGTGGAAAGCAATCAAATTTTTCCAATTGAAAATGCATTTTTTGGACGTAAGATTGCGATTTGCAATTGAGAGAGTGGTGTGGTGAGGACTGACTGAGCAAGTCTTTTGGAAATGCGACTTTTGGTGTTTTGTTTGAAAAAGCGTGTTTTGAGATTTGATGACTTAACGTGCGTTGGGATATGGAAAGTGACTATTCGGTTTTGAGTGCGACCACTCTACTTCATTGTCGTCTCGATGTTTATTACCAACACAAATCACATGTCTGGTGTCCTAATAATATTGTCTTTACTAAATTCTACGTATACTTTGTTTTCTTTCCTTATATTATAGTATTTCTGAGATGGTAATTCCGTGTTTGGTAAGTACTTGAAATGGCCAAATAAAGGGTTAATTCCCTTCACTTCCTCAAATTTAATATCGAGGGGTAGGTATTATATAGGATTTGTAATTTTCAACAACAGCGATTTTTAGTTGTGAGATGCAGTATCAAATTCAGTAAAATATGGTATGCTTAATTATGAAGTGTTTAAATGTAACTATCCGATCCCATAATATATGTGGATTAGTTTAATTTCATCCTGTTTCAATTCTTGATCTTTGTTGGGAAAAATAGCGGAATAGTGCGGAACCTGTGGGATCACCAGAAATACAAATACAATACAAATATCCAAAACAGTATATCCACTGTGTGCCAAATGAGTTTCCAACGGATGCAATCAAGCCAACAACACCAAATCAACAATAAGCCAACCAAAGCAACTGTAAAGCAGTAAATCGACACCAAGATTTATACGTGGAAAACCCTTCAAAAAGAAGGTAAAAACCACGGGCCAGTCGCCACCATCTCAAAATCTCCACTATATCAAATAATGGGTACACCAATGTTTCTCTCTAGCATATGCCTAGAGGTTCACCAACAATCATCAAGATTTTCACTAATCTTGGCTAATCAACAATAATCACAGTCGGCAGTGGATTCCCAAAAATATTTATACTTCTAGAACACAATTCTAGGCTAACAACAAGAGAGGTGTAAGAGAAAAGGATTTCACCGAAGATTGGAACTTTTCTGTCGGAGAGATTGAAGGATTGGCCTTCTTCTTCCTCCTTTTCCTTCTCTGCTTTCTTTCTCTGTTTTTCGTTTCTGGTTTTCTGTTCTCAATTATTTTTGCAACTCACTCCTGTCCTTCTCTCTCACTGCACTGCATTATTAAAGTTTGGCTTACTGAATGGAAATAAATGCCCACTACTACTGCCATTTTCCAATGTCCCCATTTGTTTTTTTTTTTTTTTAATGTTTTTACTAGGCCACAAATGGCCTCACCGGTCAAGCTCAATAAATAAATGAGCTGACCCTACAATTCTCCCCCGTCAGCTCATTTTCTGGGTTGTACCAAACCCGCTCCTCGCCTACATGCTTCGAACTTCTCTTTCGGTAAAGACTTTGTGAACATGTCTGCTGAATTCTCACTTGTGTGGATCTTCTCCAAACTCAACTGTTTGTCCTCAAGCACGTCACGAATCCAATGATACCTGTAATCAATATGCTTGGATCTTGAATGGAAACTCGAATTTTTAGATAGATGGATTGCACTCTGACTGTCACTGTAAACAATCCACTTCTCTTGTTCAATGCCAAGCTCTTCCAACAGTTTCTTCATCCACAAAGCTTCTTTGCAAGCTTCTGTGATGGCAATGTATTCAGCTTCAGTACTAGACAAAGCAACACATTTTTGCAATCTTGATTGCCAAGAAACGGCTCCCCCTGCAAAAATCATCAAGAACCCCGACGTGGACTTCCTGGAATCGACATCACCTGCCATATCTGAATCTGTATATCCAACCAGAGTAGGCTCATTAGTACCAAAGCATAAACATACACTGGAAGTACCTCTCAAGTATCTGAGAATCCATTTCACTGCAGTCCAATGCTCTTTTCCTGGATTAGAGAGAAACCGGCTTACTACTCCAACTGCATGAGCTATATCTGGTCTTGTGCAAACCATAGCATACATCAAGCTGCCAACTGCTGATGCATAAGGAACTTTGATCATCTCTTCTTTTTCTTTCTCACTTGTAGGGCACTGTTTAACTGAAAGTTTGAAGTGACTTGCAAGTGGAGAAGATACTGCCTTTGCCTTACTCATGTTGAACCTCTCAAGCACAGTCTCAACATAGCGTTCCTGAGATAGCCAAAGTTTACCCTTCTTCCTGTCTCGGGTTATCTTCATGCCAAGTATCTGTTTAGCAGGGCCTAAGTCTTTCATTGCAAAAGACTTATCCAATTCTCTCTTTAACTTCTCAATCTTGCTAGCATCATGGCCAACAATCAACATATCATCTACATATAGCAGTAGGATAATGTAATCATCATCAGAATACCTCTTCACAAACACACAGTGATCAGACAGCGTTCTGGTATACCCTTGACCCATCATGAATGAATCGAACTTCTTGTACCATTGCCTCGGAGCTTGTTTCAATCCATACAAGCTCTTCTTAAGCTTACAAACCATGTTTTTTTTGCCTTTGACTTCAAAGCCTTGAGGTTGTTCCATGTAGATTTCCTCCTCTAAATCACCATGAAGGAATGCAGTTTTCACATCAAGTTGCTCAATCTCCAAATTCAAACGGGCGGCCAGACCGAGAACAACTCTGATGGAGCTCATCTTCACAACTGGAGAAAATATTTCTTCAAAGTCAACACCTTTCTTCTGACCAAATCCCTTCACAACCAACCTTGCTTTGTACCTTGGTTGTGAGCTGTTTTCTGAAGTCTTCAACCTGTAAACCCATCTGTTCTTGAGTGCTTTCTTACCCTCTGGTAGTTTTACCAACTCATAAGTCTGATTATCTTTTAAAGACTTCATCTCATCTTGCATAGCTTTCAACCACTCATTCTTGGCTTCATGACCAATGGCTTCTTCATAGCTTTCAGGTTCATTTCCATCTGTAAGCATCACATACTCATTGGTGTTATATCTCTTTGATGGTTGGCGCTCTCTGGTGGATCTCCTCAAAATTGGCTCAACTGGCACTGGTAGTTGTGGTAATTCTCCAACTGGATCAACATCAGCTGTAGGTTCTTCATCAACATTATCACCACCTTCTTGCCGTGTGTCTCCCCCGTGATCATGACCTACTAAGGGAGAATGAACTGGATCCAATCTGACTGGAATTTCTGCAAAGGAACTGGGACTCTTATCTTTGCTGACATCATCCCCAAACTGATCTTCAAGAAATACAACATCTCTGCTTCTCACAATTTTCTTGTTCACTGGATCCCATAACCTGTAACCAAGTTCTTCATGACCATAACCCAAGAAGATGCATTCTTTGGCCTTATCATCAAGCTTCGACCTCTCATCTTTCGGAGCATGAACAAAAGATCTGCAGCCAAACACTCTCAAGTAGTCATAGGAAACATCTTTCCCACTCCAAACTCTGTTGGGAACATCACCATCAAGAGCAGTGCTTGGAGAAAGATTAATCAAATCAACTGCAGTCCGCATAGCTTCCCCCCAAAAGCTTTTGGGAAGCTTTGCATTCGAAAGCATACACCTAATCATTTCCTCAATTGTCCTGTTCATCCTTTCAGCAACACCATTCAGCTGTGGTGTCTTCGCTGGAGTCTTCTCAAGCCTGATACCATAAGTTCTGCAATAACTCTCAAACGGCCCTCTGTATTCACCACCATTATCTGCTCTCACTGCCTTCAGCTTCTTTTCTGTTTCCCTTTCAACCCTGACATGAAACTCCTTGAAGACATCAAAAACCTGATCCTTGGTTTTCAAAGCAGTGGCCCAAACTTTCCTTGAGTGGTCATCAATAAATGTAACAAAGTAGACAGCACCTCCAAGAGATTTATCTCGCATAAAACAAACATCAGTATGAATCAAATCAAGTACACCAGACTTTCTATGTGGAGGATAAGTATGGAATGAAACTCTAGTTTTCAGAGATGTACCTTGCAAATTCGGTAGAAATTGCTTCCTTGAGAGAGTCTGCAAGCTCTTCTCACTCACATGGCCAAGTCTCTTGTGCCAAAGGTCAATGCTGACACCTTTCTGAACAACATTTGTCTCCCCTTTGCATATCTTTGCTTGCATAACATAGAGTGTGCTCACTTTATTTCCTTTTGCAACTATCAAAGACCCTTTGGTGAGCTTCCATTTACTTTCACCTAAGTAGTTGCAGAAACCATCATCATCTAACTTTCCAGCTGAGATCAAATTGAGACGAATATCTGGAACATGTCTCACATCCTTGAGTATTAATTTGGTACCGAGATTTGTCTCCAAACAAATCTCTCCAATGCCCACAATCTTTGAAACACCATTGTTTCCCATCTTGACATTACCAAAATCACCAGAAGAGTACGAATTGAAGAAGTCACCATGAGATGTAACATGAAACGATGCGCCAGAATCAATCACCCAATCAGTGTCCTGACACACTAGACTAACACAACTGTCATCTAAGACAGTAACTGCATCACAGTTGTGGTTAACTGCATTAGTCTCTTTTTCTTCTTTCTTGCCTTCTGCAATTTCCCTTTTCAAGATCCTGCACTCTTTCTTCATGTGACCCGGCTTGTCGCAGTGATAACATCTGATCTCTTTTCTGTTCTTAGATCTTCCTCTTGGTGTATAATGTTTATCACGTCCTTGTGGATTTCTGCTCTTACTTCTTCCCTGTCTCACTGGTTTATGAGAAACTAGAACATCTGAAGAAAATTCACCTTTTTCTTTTCTTCTTGCATCTTCATTGAGTAAACTGTCTTTAACCATCTCCATGGTTAGTGTTCCACCTGGTGCTGAAGTACTCAACGAGACCACTAGTGTTTCCCAACTATCCGGTAGAGACCCCAGAAGTAGCAGTGCCTGTAACTCATCCTCAAGATTTAATTTCATCCCAGCCAACTGATTTACCAATCCCACAAAATCACTGGTATGCTCTGTCATACTTTTTCCATCCCTGAACTTTAAGTTCACAAGTCTTCTAATGAGCAACGCCTTGTTCCTGAAAGTATTTTCTCATAAAGTGCCTCTAGCTTTTTCCACAATAAATCTGCTTTGGTTTCCTCTGCAATGTGATGGAATATATTGGGATCTACCCATTGTCTGATTGTGGCAGAAGCTTTCATATGCAACACTCCCCAAGCATCATCACTCACATCATTTGGCTTTTCTTTGCCTAACACCGGCTTAAATAAATCCTTGCAATAAAGCAAATCGAGCATCTTTCTTTTCCAAATAACATAATTCCCTGAATTTAATTTAATCATTCCAAAGGAATTTTGCTCATCCATTTTCACACACAGATATACTATCAAAACTTCCACAGCCCAACTTTCGCTCTGATACCAGTTTGTTGGGAAAAATAGCGGAATAGTGCGGAACCTGTGGGATCACCAGAAATACAAATACAATACAAATATCCAAAACAGTATATCCCCTGTGTGCCAAATGAGTTTCCAACAGATGCAATCAAGCCAACAACACCAAATCAACAATAAGCCAACCAAAGCAACTGTAAAGCAGTAAATCGACACCAAGATTTATACGTGGAAAACCCTTCAAAAAGAAGGTAAAAACCACGGGCCAGTCGCCACCATCTCAAAATCTCCACTATATCAAATAATGGGTACACCAATGTTTCTCTCTAGCATATGCCTAGAGGTTCACCAACAATCATCAAGATTTTCACTAATCTTGGCTAATCAACAATAATCACAGTCGGCAGTGGATTCCCAAAAATATTTATACTTCTAGAACACAATTCTAGGCTAACAACAATAGAGGTGTAAGAGAAAAGGATTTCACCGAAGATTGGAACTTTTCTGTCGGAGAGATTGAAGGATTGGCCTTCTTCTTCCTCCTTTTCCTTCTCTGCTTTCTTTCTCTGTTTTTCGTTTCTGGTTTTCTGTTCTCAATTATTTTTGCAGCTCACTCCTGTCCTTCTCTCTCACTGCATTGCATTATTAAAGTTTGGCTTACTGAATGGAAATAAATGCCCACTACTACTGCCATTTTCCAATGTCCCCATTTGTTTTTTTTTTTTTTTTAATGTTTTTACTAGGCCACAAATGGCCTCACCGGTCAAGCTCAATAAATAAATGAGCTGACCCTACAATCTTTCCATCCCATTTTACTTAGGGTTTTATTAAAGTTTATGGTTATATACATCACTGCGATCAATTTTCAATAAAAAAAATGTGCCATGACTCCATTCCATGTGTTTGGTCGATCTCTTTTGTTGTACGAGGTTTACTGTTTGTACTAATTTGTTTGCATCTTCAGATTCTGCAAGAATAATGTTGTGTGATTGTGTCGTGTGTGGATGTAGGATACAGACACGTGCCTTTACACACGGATGGATTCTCTTAATTTTGTGTTGGTATTTATTCTCCAGTTTCGCCATTTTCAGAGGCATATAGCTAGAGGAAGAGGCTGAATCTTTCACGTGTCATTTGCTACAACAAACACAAATTATGCTATCAATTCTTGGTTCCGGTTCACTAATAAGGTCGCAGACATCACACATTGATGATAGCATGCTATCACTTCTTGGTTCTGGCACATTATGACTATAGAGGCAAAATCTGCCCCTAAACCATACCATCTATTTCTCTTTTTTTTTAAAAAATGAAATAGATGGAGAGTGACATTAATTTTCTTTTCATAAGTAGCATTTGCATCGAATAATAAAACATTCATAGACAATGCATTCCACGTACGACAATTCACCAAAGATGCTCACCAAGTCACCATTTTGTTGTGGCCACCATCATAAACTGCACTAGCTAGTATCATCAAGGCTCAAATATCCAAAGTAAGAACCAACACCATAATTAATTATAATCAAATGTTCCACATATATAGTATTTCATTCCTTCCCTTTCACTGTGAAAATCTAAGTAAGGTGGAAAAGATCATGGTACAAAATCAACCCAGGCCAATTGTAGTGTGTAATAAGATGATGATGATGATGATGAGTATCCAAAGCAAGAAATCTTGTCTGTCCTCCACAAAGCATAACCAACACCTTTGGACTTCAAAGCATATGGAATATAAAATAAAGGCATGTTTTCAATCTACCCCACTCCATAGTCCACACACCACTTCTTCATTTGTATAGCTAACCACAAATTTGACATGACTAAGTGGGGTTCTCCACTTTCAACTAAATCCTTCAAATTTAAAGAAAATATAAAATATACTATATACAAGTTATCATAAGGTCTGTTTAAGATTTTGCTTGAAATATAATATATATTTGGATAAAAGCTAATCCATTATTATTTTATATTAAAACCCATAAAAAAAATTAAAAAATAGAATCACTAAAGAAGCTCTCGATGATCATATTAGACTATTTTCATACTCCACTAGTGAAATGCACACTACTCTTGATGGCTATTGCATTCAAATAGTAGTCTCATTTTGGCATAATTAAATTTGTCCAAACTTTATGTATATAGATAGTATTTCATGATACCTCTCCTGTCTTTCTCCATCCATAGTGATATGTTGAATATCAATACAAACACGATTACACCAAGTTACTTTTTTACTTTTTCGAAAGAAATAAGTGTGATTTTCCAAATTCATGTTTTTAAAGTGGAGTTTTCGAGAACCGTTACACGAACTAATGTCCAAACACAGTGAAAACCTATAAGGAAAAAGAATAAAATAGGAGTGATAATAAAACTTTTAAGTCACGAATGTAATCATCAAGAGTAGTGTGCATTTGATTAGTGGAGTATAAAAATAAGCTAAGGCAGCCCAGCAAGGCATTATCTCCAATCATTTCAAACACCCCCTCACAAAATCTCCCCCCTTTTTCTCCTACAAAACTCATATTCCTTCACAAATATTCAAAACTTGTGCCCTAATTTTGAACACTTGCAAAACCACCAAAATTCCCAAATATAATGTCTGTCCTAAACCCTTCATCAGACCCTAACAAGCCCTACAAGAACTCCTTCCACTGGCGGAACGATTCCGAGGAGCTCGACGTTTTCGAGGCCGCCGGATACTTCTCCGCCGCCGCCGGCAACGATCCCAATCCCGGCAACATCACGACTTCGTTCCAGAAACTCATCAGAGAAGAGAGGCATCACCATCTCCAAAAGCCGGCCGGACGAATGAGCCTGGACAGGAACCCCATCGCCGGCGAGTTTCAAAAGCATATGATCATCAAGGACGGCGGCGGCGGCGGCGGGGGAAAGAAATTCAAGCAGCCGAGCTCTCCAGGAGGCCGACTTGCGAGTTTCCTGAACTCACTGTTCAATCAGGCATCCTTAAAGAAGAAGAAACCGAAATCGGGCGCTGCCGCCAGGGACGACGAAATCAGCCCCGGCGGGAGGAGGAAAAGACGGAGCAGTATCAGCCATTTCAGGATCACGACGACGGCCACGGCGGCAGCGCCGGCGGATTCCAAGGCGGACGTGTTCCCGTCGAGTTCGGGGTTCAGGACGCCGCCGCCTTACATCGACACTCCGACGAAATGGCACCGGGAATTCAAGAATCTGCCTGATCGGCGACGGGAGAAGGCCGAGGGAAAGGGCGGCGCTGCAGGTTGTGAGAAACTGAGGGTCAGAGATTCAAAATCTGGGCTTTCGATCAAGAATTCGGCTCGACTGCTTGATGAGAAAGTTTTCATAAAGTTCGGCGACGAGGATGGAGGCGACAGCGACTCGAGCTCCGATCTGTTCGACTTGCCGAACCATGACCTGGATTTCTACTCTAGTGGGCTGCCTGTCTACGGGACGACAGATATGGACAGAATCAAGATGGGTGCACCCATTCCCAGTGCTACCACGTGAGCACTACCATCACTATGGATCATTGTTTAAATTACAGCTAAACGTTGTTGAATTCGCATATCATTGTCAAAACTTAAAAACACCAATTTCAACAATAATTAGTTTAATTTAAACAACAACTTGAAACAAAATAATCCCCGCCAGAAAGGCTACATACTATCACCAATTGCACAAGTGGTTGTATGAGTGCGCTGTGCGCCCTATGTACATTACAAAATTTTTGGGACAAAATTCTTAGAGTGGGTATTTCTTTCTTCTGATCTTCTTCTTTTTTTTTTCTTTTTTTTTTTTTTTGTTTGAAAGCCTTTTTGAGCCCTAATTAAGAGTAACATCAATGTATTAGTTGATTAAAGAAGATTTATCCCAAAGCATTTTTTTGCTTTGGAGGTATGCATGCAATCGAGTGGTTTAAATTATGGTGCGAAAGGCAAGGGCAGCACCGTGAGGGAGGGGTATAATAATTATGAATGATTAGAATTTAAGACATCATCGAATTTTGTTAATGGGAGGAAAGAGGGAAAGATGAATCATGAGCTACTACAACAAATTAATTATCACACATCCACATATGTGGTTGTGATTTGAAACATTCCATCATCATGGCATGCCTATTGCCTATAGCTTATCTCTGACTTTACACACAAGCAATTATTATTATTATTATTATCTTTTTAAGGAGCCACGGAAATGGGTGGTGGGTGTCCATGCCACACAAATTACAAAGAGAATAAAAGGGGGGGATAGAGGGCCGGTGGGAATCGAACCTCCAACCTTCCGTTGGAAGTCTAGGGACTTAACTACTTGGGCTAGGTCCTCATCCCACACATAAGCAATTATTTGGACGTGGATTTTTATTTAATTTATTGATTCATTGTATATATAATAAAAAAAAATGGAAATGGGGAATTTAATTAATTTTATTACCTAAGGTGCGTTTTGCAAAATTAGTTATACGAGCTGTAGTTTTTAGAAGTTATAGCTTATAATAGTAGGAGTTTTTAATTTTAGATAAAATATTTATTAGAACTTGAAAGTATTTGTAGCTTGGATAATCGTCATTCGTCTAAGTCCTCGATTTCCAATTTTATGATTGGGATTCTAATTCTCACCCGTCCTTTACTTCTCTTTATTGCTTTGTGTAACTGAACTCTCTCATACCTTTACCTAGACTTGGGGACAATATTTACCAAAAAAAAAGGGAAACGTGTTTGTAGCTTTTAAAGGAGTTAAAAAAAATACTTAAATTAGGAAAATATCTTCTAAAGCTCCAAAAGTTACTGATATTAGATTCTTCTTTTTTTGTGGGAGCCCGAACCACACAAATTACAAATAAGGGATAAAGAGGAGGGATAGAAGGCCGGGTGGGGGATCGAACATCAACCTATGGTTGGGAGACGGGGACTTGACCACTAGGGTAAGTCCCCAACCCCTACTGATATTAGCTTTTTTTTTTTTTTTGTAGAGTTTATATTAGAAACTTCAACTACTAAAAACTTGCATTGTGTATAGAATGAACAGAGCTTTTATTTCGACTGAGTTTCTTTTAAAAATTAAAGCTAGTACAAACTTTGAAAAGAACAAACCCTAAATACATATGTTTGTCTTATTGATTAAGCCGATTGAATGATTCTTATTATCTCTTATTATTCGTGCAAAATTGTAATGATAAAGAGAATATAATAAAACCTTCAGTAAGACCAACCAAACTAGGCCATTTAAATTTCATATTAAAAGGTGAATATCTTATTTATTTATTTATTTTAATCCTATATAGGGTGTTTAGTAAAATAAAATTGTCTATTACACATTTCTCGTCTAATTTATTTTCCTAAAAAATCGTAACCACTGTTACAGCTTATTTTTTTAGAGTGAATTTCCACGCAAAACATGAAATTGAAATTTTAATCATATCTGGGATAGAGACTTACCTTAGTGGTCAAATCTTCTGATTCTCAACTTATAGGTCGGGGTTGACTTCCCACCCGGCTTTTATCCCTCCCTTTTGTCACTGCTTTTGTAATTTGTATTTCCGCTTTATCATCAAACAAGTTCTTAATCACATATTGATATTCCTATTAAAAATGAAAAGGACGACAAGAAGAAAAACAACGCAAAAAAGCCATATGTCACGCTATCAAAAGTTGATGAGTTAAATGCATAGAAAGAATAAAATAAAAAGTGGGAAAATTAAGGAACACTAAAGTATTTAGAGAGGGTGGGCGCACATGTGTGCCCTAATTGAACAACTTTTAATGTTGGTCATTGGTGCAATATACTAAATTAATGTTAATCGTACGAATGTACCGGATTTAAATTTTGAATTTTAATAATTGTCATTTTATATTTCTTTATGTATGCAAACCACCCCAAAAAAATAAATAAATATAAAAATAAAACTAAAAAGGTGGTTTGATTTTATTATTTGACGACTCCACCATTTTGGGAACCGTGTTAAAATATAAATTAAAGAGGAAAGTATTACAAATTAAATGTTTGCTTATAATTAGTTTTTGGTTTAGGAACTACTACGGTGGAAAACTCATCCGATCCATTCATATAGTATACTATACAGTGTAAGATATGATAAGAGTTTTTTTTTTTTTTGGGGTGAACAAGACGCCAAGCGTCGGCAAAGAATCCAAAGCTAAAAAATCTACAGAAAGGAGGATAAAGGAGAGAAAAATAGAAAATGAAAAGCATCAGACCCGCGGAAACCAAGTTCCCGCCATATCTGCAGCCACGGCTGAAGCCGCCTCATCCGGAGGGAATGCCCAAGTAGTGAAGAATTCTTCCATGTTGGCACCCCGTTTGGCCAAAGAATCAGCGACCATATTCCCCTCCCGCAGAATATGAAACCAATGAATCCCCGAAGCCTGGGAATTAAGATCAGCAATAAGGAGAGCCAAGGGCCTTAGCCAGTGGCCCTCACTCGTCCCGTGTCTCAGAATCCTCAAAGCTTCTGATAAGAGTTGTAATAATTGATATTGAAGATATTTAGAGTTGCAATAATATTGCACTTGGTGTTTCTAAATAAATAATTGAAGATGCATGATGTCATTAGTTCATTATTTTATAATGCCAACTTTTTTTTTTCATCGTTTTCTCTTGATATATTTGAATAAGTATATTCATTTATAACTTGGATATAATAATATTTAATTTGGAAAAATGAAAGGAAGGACATATGTATCTCCAACTGTCCCGATTGGATTTGCATTGGAGTTTGCCGAAATCTCAAAAGTGATTGGCATATACTACTAGTAAAGTAGACAGACAAGACAAGACCTTACATGATAAGGATTTTCTTTTTATTAGTAAAATACTCCCTCCTATAAATGTTATATTTAACTTTTTTTTACATTATTTATTATTTAACTTTGACTTAATAATATTATAAGTATATATTTGGGAAAAAAATATTCGAGTTCGGTCTTTTATATTCGTTTAATCGTATAATTTTAGAATATATATTTTGCATAATTTTTATTTCTACATATTTTGAGATATTAACGATAAAAAAAAATGAATTTAATTGTGTGCAGAAATGAAACAAGACATTTTAAGTGGAACGGAGGTAGTAGTAAAATAGGAGTTTTTTTTAAGAAAAAATTAGTTATCCCCATTCATACATTGGACCAAAAATGAATTTTTCGAGTATCTATATAAATAATGAATGGGACATCTCTCAAAATAGTTTTTGGCATACACGATATTCAAATCTAGATCCGTGATTAAGCAGCTATAGCCTCAATCATAAGTAAAATATTATTGATTATTATATCTACTATAAATCATTTCTTAAGTGGAAAAGTGGAAAGTGGAATTATGGATCCTCCATCGTACATCATTTAATAGTCGACAATGGATGATAGCATTTTTTTTTAATAAACTTGGGTTCTTTTTTCATTTATGTCTTTACCGGATTTAAAAATAATATTTCAAATATGGGATAAATTTAGTGGGTAAGATAAATTTTTATGTACAATTGATTTAATGAAATAGGATTATTTTATAGGTATATAGAAACATAGGAATAAATTTAATGCCTTTAGTGGCTCCTAAAAAAAATTAATAATCATGAGTAGTATACAAATTTTTATATACAGGTTTTTTTTTGCGCAAATATTTTTTATATACAGTTGATTATAATGAAATACTATTATATTATTTTATAAGTATATAAAAAAATTTAAAAATAAGGTGAGGGACATGATAATATTCACAAATAAGTGAAATATTATACTATCATATACTAGGATTGAAGAATGTTTATACTATCATATATCAATCATTTCTATCTTTATAGTAGAATTTAATAGACAAAATACTAGTACAAAAGATTTTATAGATTCACAATGAGTGTGCCTATACAATTAATTGAATTTCAAACATCAAAGAACTTAAATTGAAAAATTAAGTATATATGGTGGGTTCAATTTCTATTACTCCTTTAATTCATCAAACTTCAAAAGATTTGAAAAATTCTTCGTCGGGGCCTCCTTTTGATATTTCAGAAATTTCTGCAACGTTTGTTCTATATATGTGCGGTGATGTCTCGTTAGTCCACGCGGAGTACATTTTCTTGACTTATCCACGTGGCGTTTCTCCACGCACATAATTTAATAGTATATAATTAACAAGTTATATAAAAGTGCAATACTAAGTATTGAATTGTGCAAAATAAAAATATGCATGTCGTATGAGAAATATATTACAATTCTATAGTAGTATAAATATATATGTGCAAGTCTGTCAATCACATGGTATGTTAATGTGCCCCCAAAACAGCCACACCTATGGATTACTACATATCATATGGTGTCATTTCCCTTTTTTTTATTACAAAGAAAGCAGTCCTCCATTGTGTTGCAGTCAAGTCTCTCTCAAACCCCATTTGTGCCACTCACCAATACTCATTATCAACATCTTTTTGGTTTCATCTGTACCGGCACAATTTATAATCCATTTTCAAGCCCCCTCTAATCACTTGGCATTTTGTGAAGTATTTTGTAGTACTTGTCTGGAATTCATGATCGATGGCTGCTGTAATGTTGCACATACAGACAATTTAAACTGCAATTATATGTGTTGTGATTGAATTCCGCAAAACATTATTGTCAGCATGCTAAAGGTTGTCGTCGAAATTGGAAAGACTTTGGGATGATGATGAACTGAATCTAACCATGAAATAAAATTATGAGCTCCATCTTGGGTCCTTTTGTTTTCCATCTTGCTCGCACTGGTGAGTCAATTCTTCAATGCTCTTTTTTCTTTTTTTTTTCTTTTTTCTTTTTTTTTTCTCGCTTGTTACTTTCCAATCCAACTTGTGTTTCTTCACTAATGTCATCTTTTGTGGGGGCCTTTCTTGTATGTATTGCAGTTTCAATTGCAAGGTCTCTTTCAATCTTACTTTTCATTAGAGGTGTCAAGACGGGCTGGCGGGGCGACACGGGCCAAGCTCACTCCAGCCCACCATTTCGCGGGCTTAGGCGGGTTGGGCCCACGGCGGGGCGGGCGAGAATAACCTCAGCCCAGACCAACCCGCCGGCGGGTTGCGGGCCAGGCGGGCTAGCCCGCGGTTTTTTAATTTAATTAATAAATTAAATTTTAATTATATAATAAATTATATAATATTGTTATTTATCCAAAACTAAATATATTAACTAATTTTAAAATTAAATAATATTTTTAATAGAATTTAAAATGATTTAGTTTAATTTTGTATAGTATTCTTTTTGAAAAAAATTAGTTGAAAAAGTAATGTTAAGTAGCTCATGTCATATAAAGTTATAAAATTATTCTAATTTAATTTAGTTAATATAATTCAATTTATAATTAAAAAAATTATAAACGGAATTATATTAACTAATATCAAATTAAAATATATGAATTCAAATAATATTCAACTAATCCATATTCTTACAAATACATATGTTATTTAGATTTCCATAACAAACTTAACAAAAAATTAAATAAATTAAAATTTTGGCTTAGCCCGCGGGCTGGCCCGCACCCGCCGCGGGCCAGCCCAAGCGACGGCGGGTTCAGGCGGACTAGCCCATTTAGGCCCGCTTCCAAACGGGCCTTTATTTATTCAGCCCAACCCACCCTTTTGGGAGGCGGGGGCGGGCTGGCCCAACGGGCCCAGCCCATTTTGACAGCCCTACTTTTCATATCATTTCTTCTTACTATTTATTACCTATATTAAATTTTAACCATTCTGGATTGACTAATACTTCCTCCCTCTCGTTGAAAATGCTACATTGGACTTTTTGTTACTATTCAGGGGCGGGATTGGTCGAATCGTCTGCAGAGAATGTCGGCTTGTGTAACACAAACATTGGTGAGAATCCAATGCCCTGAAAACCTAAGGGTTCCAGTTTAATTTTGATTCAAATTTTTATCATATTTATGCCAGAAAAAACATTGATTCAAATTTTTACTTGTATAGTTAAAAATGTGCATTGGCAAACGTGTCGGAGTCCAACATAGCGTTTTCAACTAGATTAATTATTTATATATAAACGTTAATAAAAATATTCCAACAAAGTCGTTGTAGTATAGTGGTGAGTATTCCCGCCTGTCACGCGGGTGACCCGGGTTCGATCCCCGGCAACGGCGCTGTTTTTATTTTTGCCCTTTACTTTTTTGGGCCTAAAACTATTTTTTTGGTCCATTCGTTTTCTGGCAAGCTAATTGGACCTCTGCTCCGGGGATCCCGATAATACAATAAGGTCTGGTGTACGATGACCCTTTTGTCAAGAAAGGGGAGCCCTTTCAGAGGCGAGTCGCAGAGTTTATATAGCGTACACGGAAACTGAACCAATGAATTTTCTTTCTCGCGAACGAATTCGAACGCCGGATTGGGACTGGGAGACGGTGAAGAATGCCGACGCTCACGAAGCTTTATAGGATGGAAGAAGCGTCTAAGCATAACACCAGTGAAGATTGCTGGGTCGTCATTGACGGCAAGGTATTAAGTTCTCGGCATCCTTATTTGGGTTTTGAATTTTATTCGTTTTTTGCTTCAGTTTATTATTCGTTTTTTGCTTCAGTTTATGTTATCTCATGGTGTATTATGTTACCTGTTTTTATGGTTAATTGGATTATTATGTGAATTTTTTTTGTGTCAAGTTTTTCTAGGGTTTATTATTGTGGATTTGCTCTGGAAGTGTTTATGCTGTGGATTGAATTAGTTGCTTCTTTTTTGTTTGTGGCTACGGATACTAAAAATTTAAGTTATTGAATGTTTCAATTATTTATTGGTTATTGAGGATTTGGCTTTTGTGTTGGTTGTAACTATGCATGGTTCGCCGTCTCGGTCGAGACGGCCGAGATCTCCCGAGTCGTAACTGAAATGGCAGGGGTCGTTCTGAGAACGATACCCGGTTCAATTTTTAACTCATCTTCGTGATATCGCCGAGAAATCGCCCGATACGCCGAGATATCGCCGAGATTTCACCGATATCACCGAGATTTTGCCGATATTTCATTTAAATATTTTTTGCTATAAAATGCAATGACCCGATATTTGTCCGATACGCCACGACGATACACCGCGACCGATGTGGAACTACCGCGACCGCGACGCGACCGGTTCCCGCGATGGCGAACCATGTGCGTATGTGTGGCTATAACAGAGTTCTGTTTAAGTATTTGTTGTTTGATTGAAATGTCTGCACTGTTATTGTTATTTTGTTCTAGTTGTGCTCAACTGCTCATTGTTGTTCAACGTACTTGATGATGATGTCTTGGAAAATTGTGGTGATTAAGGTCTCTCTCTATTTGGAAATTCTGAGTATTATTGTGTGATCTTTGTTGGACACAGTGTTGATGCCGTGAAATATGTGGATGTGCCCTGCACTCTTTGCTTTAACATTAATCATTTAATTCGGTTCCACAAGGATATTAATACACATGTAGTAGTTTCATACGATATTGAAATATGATCATTTTGAAATATCGGCTTGGCCGTTTTTTGGCGGACACCGGGGCATACATTTCTTGTTTTGGTAATAGCAATGATATTTCCGCACATCATGCTAAGAAGATATAGCCATAGAGGAATAAAATAACAAGAGCTGCATGCGACATGACTGGAAAAGTTCACTTCTTGTGATCATTGCATTCAATCATTCATGCTTGCTTAGACCGATTGTTTCACAATTACCTTTTTACTAGTTTGCTACTACAATTAAGGTTTCATTTACTTTCCTTACATGTCTTCAAAACTTTGGAAAATTTGTTATGTTTTCCAGGCAAGGAAAGCCTTCTCAATCAAATTTTACATTCATGCATAAACTCTATTGTAAATTGTACCATTCTCAATTCAAATTTGTAATGGGTAGAATCTGTTGGCAATTGAGAGTCTGAGTAGAGGGATAATCCATACCATCTCATTTCCACCATTCTCTGGGTAGGCATGACCAGATTTGACCCAAAATTCGATTTTAGACTTCCTCTAGATCCCCCTGTACTTCTTTGTTCTCTACATGATTTCAATGCTGACAACTGGATTCTGAATTACCAGGTGTATGATGTGTCATCATATTTGGATGAACATCCAGGTGGAGATGATGTTTTACTCAGGGCTGTTGGTATGAGTTTTTTTCATAAAATCTGTGTTCTTATTTTACTGTCCCAACGGAAACCACAATCAACTAGTATTTCTTATCTATTCTTTTCATCTACTTTGAAGGTAAAGATGCGACCGAAGAGTTTGAAGATGCTGGGCACAGCAAAACTGCAAGGGAACAAATGGAGCAATTCTTCATTGGGGAACTCGACCAAACTCCCCCACCCATTCCAGAGCTGACGATTGTATCCGAGGAGAAAGATTCGAACAGCCTTCCACAGGAAATCTTGAACTTAAGCAAGCAATATTGGGGTGTCCCTGTTGCTGTTGTTGGCCTTTCTGTAGCTGTTGGAATCTTATACCTCAGGAAGAAGAACTGAAAATTGATCAATCTCCTAGAGGCAGTTTAGATTGTGGTCCAGTTTTGAATTTTTAAAGTATTATTCTTGAATCTTGATATTTTAGAGCTGCAACAGGAATTCCTTCCATATTTAGGACAGCTTCCAAATTTGGAGCTGAAACCAAAATCATCCTTCACATTGTTAACTTATGAAAGTGCGACAATTGTTGTTTAATTTAATATCGTTGAATGTTTAGTATGTCATTAATGGATAATTCAAATAAGTAATAGTAACTCTCAATAAATAATTTTTTGTTGAGAATATTGTGAATATCTTTGGCATGTTTATGCCTTATTCTTGAAGTTAGTAAATAGTTAGGTCTTGTGAATGATTAGTCATTTCTCACTTCTATAAATATAGGTGTGTTATGAAGAGATAATACACACCATTGAAATTACACACTACTTTTATTTCTTTACATTTCACCATTTAATCCCAATTTCCATTACAATACTTCCACTATAAACACAAGCTAATAAGCCATATACCATTTTATTGTACACATACATAAATAAAGATAGTTATTTCTATAACACGTTATCAGCACGAGGAGACTCTGTCCAGATTATCATTTGAGGTATAATCTCTTATTTCTAAACTTTCAATAAGATTATGGCTAACCTTGCAAAGCAGGAATTTGCTCCCTTAACCGTTGAAGGAAGCAATTATATGTCCTGGGCCCGAGATGTAAAAATGCATCTTACTTCAATGGGTCTGGAAGATACTATTGCTGAAGGCAAAAATTCCAGCCATCAAAATCAGGCAAAAGCCATGATTTTCTTGTGCCATCATATCGAAGAGGCACTTAAAATGGAGTACGTGACTGTGGAATCCCCACTGGCATTGTGGGAAAAGCTGAAAGAAATATATGATAATCTTAAAAAGACGGTGCTTCCAAAAGCCCTTGATGACTGGACAAACCTGAGACTTCAGGATTTTAAAACAGTCCGGGAATATAATTCCGCTGTGTTCAAAATTACGGCCCAATTGCAATTATGTGGGCAAAAGATATATGAAGCAGAAATGCTTGAAAAAACGTATTCTACGTTTCATGCTAAAAACACAGTATTGAGTGAGACATACCGTCAAAAAGGTTTTCAGAGATATTCTGATCTTATCACCTGCTTATTATTGGCTGAACAAAACAGCCTATTGTTGTTGAGAAATCATGAATATAGGCCCGCAGGTGCAAAACCGTTCCCTGAGGTGAACGCGGCTCAATCATCGAAATATGTGCGTGATCGTGGGCACTTTAAAAATCAAAATGATGATCGTGGCCAAAATCGGTATCACAATCGAGACAGAGGTGAATCATCTCGTCAAAATAATTATCGAAATAAGCCTCGATTTGAGCAAAATCGCAGATATGATACCAGAAGGCCTTACAAACCACAACAAAGAAATTATGCAAGAAAGCATAAACAAAATGATGAAATTTGTGATCGTTGTGGAATTAAAGGCCATATGGCTCAAACATGCCACACAGCTAAACACTTAGCTGAACTGTATCAGGCCTCGAAACGAAAAGAAAGATCAGGTGTTGAAGCACACCATAATGCCCACGATGATACTTATGATGATATATTAAATGATAATATCACGCACCTGGAAGCTGATGATTTTGTTGAGCCAGATACTGTTACTAAATAATATATTATATAGCTATATATATATTTTACTTATCTTTTATAATTCCTGTTTAATATAAATAATGATATCTTGTATTTCCCTTTTATTATCCATGTATAATATAAATATGCTTTTGCATTGATAATATTTATATTGCTGATGTTTATTAACATTCTTATATTCTTGTAAAGAAATG
Source organism: Hygrophila difformis (assembly GCA_030278955.1). Taxonomy (NCBI): domain Eukaryota; kingdom Viridiplantae; phylum Streptophyta; class Magnoliopsida; order Lamiales; family Acanthaceae; genus Hygrophila; species Hygrophila difformis. The sequence goes on along the minus strand of JAOANR010000012.1, from coordinate 42,185,266 downwards.
GATGCTGGAAATTCAAAAGTCGGAGATGATATCTGCCTCATTGACAGTGCAACAACGCATAGCATTTTGAAAAGCAAAAGCTATTTCTCCAATTTAAAATTGGAAAAGACCGCAGTGAAAACTATAAGCGGTAATGCAAAATGCATTGAAGGCTCCGGTAGAGCTGTTATATTTCTCCTTGAAGGGACAAAAATGGCAATTGAAAATGCCTTGTTCTCACGCAAAGCTCGAAGAAATTTACTGAGCTTCAATGATATTCGAAAAAATGGATATCACATTGAAACTTCAAAAGAGGCAGATCACGAGTATCTTTTGATAACTCGAATTGAAAATGGCAAAAAATTTGTGAATGAAAAATTGCCATGTTACTCCTCTGGCTTATACTATACAAAAATATGTGCCGCAGAAATACATAACCTAGTAGGCTTGAAAGCTACTAGTGAATTTATTACCTGGCACGATAGACTTGGGCATCCTGACAGTATAATGCTGAGGCGAATTATTGAAAATTCAAATGGCCATACATTGAAAAGGCAAATGATATTGAACCCAAATGAGTTCAATTGTGCAGCCTGTTCACAAGGGAAATTGATAACCAGACCATCTCCAGTAAAAGTGGGAATTGAATCCCCTACATTCCTAGAAAGAATTCAAGGCGATATATGTGGACCTATTGATCCACCGTGTGGACCTTTCAAGTACCTTATGGTATTAATTGATGCGTCATCACGCTGGTCACACGTTTGTTTATTATCAACTCGCAATTTGGCATTCGCAAGATTACTTGCACAAATTATAAAATTGCGAGCACAGTTTCCAGATCATCCGATAAAGAAAATACGCCTTGATAATGCTGGAGAATATACATCACATGCATTTGATGATTTCTGCATGTCGATTGGAATTACTGTTGAACATCCTGTGCCTCATGTGCACACGCAAAATGGTCTGGCAGAATTATTTATTAAGCGATTGCAATTAATTGCAAGACCCTTGTTAATGAAATCAAGACTCCCTGTTTCTGCTTGGGGACATGCTATATTGCATGCAGCCGCACTTGTGAAAATAAGGCCGACAAGCTATAATAGCTACTCCCCTACACAAATTGTGTTTGGAAAGGAGCCCAATATATCCCACTTGCGAATTTTTGGGTGTGCGGTTTATGTACCGATTGCGCCACCACAACGCACAAAAATGGGACCTCAAAGAAGGTTGGGCATATATGTCGGGTATGAATCACCCTCAATTATTAAATATCTTGAGCCAAAAACGGGTGATTTATTTACTGCAAGATTTGCAGACTGTCACTTTGATGAAACTCAATTCCCGACATTAGGGGGAGGAAATGATCAACTGAAAAAGGAAATATCTTGGCAAAGTCCATTTGATTTCCTTGATCCTCGTACAAGGCAATGCGAACTTGAAGTTCAAAGAATTGTGCATTTGCAGGGAATTGCAAATCAATTACCCGATGCTTTTAATGATGCTGCTAAAGTCACAAAATCATATATAAATGATGCAGCAAATGCACCAGCCAATATAAATGTCCCAGAAGGGCAAATTCCAAGTGCAAATGAACCTACTGCACGCCTGAAGCGTGGTAGGCCTTTGGGTTCCAAGGATAAAAATCCACGAAAGAAGAAAATTATCCATATGGGTGATAAATCAATCACAGATGATACTCCCGAAGGAGAAATTGATTCAACCCCCGAAAAGGTTGAACCTGAAAATATTCACCCAGAAGAAAATGAAGTTATTGAAACTTCTTTCAATTATATCAATACTGGGAAATGTTGGAACCGAAAAGAAACAAACGTTGATAATGCCTTTGCATACAACGTTGCACTCGATGTAATGAAAATAACGAGGATCCTGAACCAAGATCAGTTGAAGAATGTCGGAAAAGAAATGATTGGCCAAAATGGAAAGATGCGATTCAGTCTAAACTAGATTCACTGAATAAACGAAAAGTATTCGGCCCTATTGTCCAAACACCAAAAAATGTGAAGCCTGTTGGCTACAGATGGGTGTTTGTGAGAAAAAGAAATGAAAATAATGAAATTGCCAAATATAAGGCAAGGCTTGTAGCCCAAGGTTTTTCACAACGACCGGGAATTGATTTTGAGGAAACATATTCCCCAGTTATGGATGGAATAACATTCAGGTATCTAATGAGTCTAGCAGTACGAGAAAATCTCGAAATGAGGCTGATGGATGTTGTTACTGCATATTTATATGGCTCATTGGAAAATGATATTTATATGAAAATACCTGAAGGGTTTAAATTACCTGAGTCTTGCAACTCAAAACCCAGAGAAAATTATTCCATCAAATTGCAAAAATCGTTGTATGGGCTCAAGCAATCTGGCCGAATGTGGTACAACCGCCTCAGTGAAAGTTTGATAAAGGAATGCTATACAAATGACCCGATCAGCCCTTGTGTATTTATAAAGAAAAATGGGTCAGAATTTGTGATCGTCGCAGTCTATGTTGACGATTTAAATCTAATTGGAACTCCTGAAGAGTTGAAAAAGGCAGTCGAATATCTGAAAAAGGAGTTTGAAATCAAAGATTTCGGGAAAACGAAATTTTGCCTTGGCCTACAAATTGAGCATTTGGAAATGGGCATATTTGTTCATCAATCAGCTTATACCCAAAAGGTATTAAAGCAATTTCGAATGGATTATGCTCATCCGCTAAATAATCCAATGGTCGTTCGGGCACTTGATCCAGCAAAGGATCCATTTAGGCCAAAAGAAGATAATGAAGAGCAACTTGGCCCAGAAATTCCATATTTAAGCGCAATTGGTGCGTTAATGTATCTTGCAAACAGCACGCGACCTGATATCGCGTTTGCAGTCAATCTACTCGCAAGATTCAGCTCTTGCCCTACTCAACGACATTGGAAAGGCGTAAAGCATGTTTTTCGCTATCTCCAAGGAACAATTGATCTTGGATTATTTTACCCAAAAGACTCTCGACATGAGTTAATTGGCTATGCCGATGCAGGTTATTTATCAGATCCACACAAAGCCAAATCTCAAACAGGCTATATCTTCACGTGTGGTGGAACTGCTATCTCTTGGAGGTCAATGAAGCAGACTCTAACTGCTACTTCTTCTAATCATGCCGAAATATTAGCAATCCATGAAGCAAGTCGAGAATGTGTTTGGTTGAGGTCAATGACTCAACATATATTGAAGAGTTGTGGTTTAATCATTGAACCACAAATGCCCCCAACAATTTTATTTGAAGATAATTCGGCTTGTGTAGCCCAGTTGAAAGGGGGTTATATCAAAGGAGATAGAACGAAGCATATTTCACCAAAATTCTTCTACACCCATGATCTTCAAAAGAATGGTGAAGTCGATGTGCAACAAATTCGATCAGAAAATAATTTAGCGGATCTATTTACCAAGGCATTGCCGACTGCAACATTCGAGAAACTCGTGAAGAAAATTGGAATGCGGCGGCTTCGAGATTTAAAATGATGTCCAAATCAGGGGGAGCATCTGATACAAGAATATTGTACTCTTTTTCCTTCACTTGGATTTTTTTTCCCACTGGGTTTTTTCCAAGTAAGGTTTTAACGAGGCATATTCTTTGTATTGAAGATATTCAAGGGGGAGTGTTGAGAATATTGTGAATATCTTTGGCATGTTTATGCCTTATTCTTGAAGTTAGTAAATAGTTAGGTCTTGTGAATGATTAGTCATTTCTCACTTCTATAAATATAGGTGTGTTATGAAGAGATAATACACACCATTGAAATTACACACTACTTTTATTTCTTTACATTTCACCATTTAATCCCAATTTCCATTACAATACTTCCACTATAAACACAAGCTAATAAGCCATATACCATTTTATTGTACACATACATAAATAAAGATAGTTATTTCTATAACATTTTTTTTTTGGTAAATATTGACACTTATGTTTTGAAAGCAGGAAACATCCACTTGGGTCAAAGTTGTATTCCCAACCCTCGATAAATAATTGAAATTTTATAAATTTATACTCTCTTTTTTACTTGTCTTTTTAGAAATAAAAGCGTTCCAAAATAGTTGTCACTTTCCATATTTATATCATATTTTTTCAATATTACCCTTATACTTTCATAAATATTACTCCTAGAATATTGTGCAATTTCTCTATACTTCAATTTGACTTTTTATAGAGTATGGGTAAAAGTGGAAAGCTAACAACTAATAATGACATTTTTTGGTATGTATGATTTTTGCTAAAACGACATCTATTAAGGAACGGATGGAGTAATTAGAAAAAATTCCACTTTTTGTCCTAATCATCCTCTTCTAATACTCTTTCTCCCATATTTTTAAATTTGTTTAGTTTTTAAAATTTCACTTTTAGTTTATCAATCAACTTCTTAACAACAAATATATGAGTTTTATGCGCAAATTTAAAAAAATTACAGTATTTATTTGCAAAGTATCTCATCTAAGTTAACTAATAGTCAATGATTATTTGGCAAAAATTAATTTTGTTTATTTCTAACAAACAATACTACTAATATTATTCCTATTTTAAGAATAACATTTCTTAAATAATAAAATTTTAAGGTCTTAAAAAATATTTAATATGTACTATATCAACTAAAAATATAGAAATATATTTGTTGTGTAATTTGTGTGGCTTGGGCTCCACACACCTTTGCCAACACATGAGTGTCAATGTTTACCAAAAAAAAAAAAAAAAGAAATATAGTATAACATTTTAATTAAAATTTAGTAATAATAAAATTTTAAAATTTTTTGTGAAGATAGAATACTTTTATTTTTACTTGGTGTGTTGAACATGAACAGTGCAGATTATTAAAGGATCTCTGCACCTGCTGAAAATAACCTAAACCCATTCTCAAAGGCTTATTTCCTTTCACCGGCGGCGGCAAAATTGGCCAAATGATGAACGAAGGAGTGCAGAAGAAAACGCTTTACGTCGGTGGGTTGGCGGAGGAAGTAAACGAGCACATACTCCATGCCGCCTTCATCCCTTTCGGCGACATTAAGGATGTCAAGACCCCGTTGGACCAGGCTACGCAGAAGCACCGCTCTTTCGGCTTCGTCACTTTTCTAGAAAGGGAAGACGCCGCCGCTGCCATGGACAACATGGATGGAGCGGAGCTTTATGGTCGAGTGCTCACCGTCAATTATGCCTTGCCCGAAAAAATTAAGGGTGGAGAACAGGGCTGGGCCGCCCAACCTAGTAAGCCTAATTTTTACCTTATGTTTATCGTATTGATTTATAGAAGTGACTTGCTAGAATTTCTTCCTGGCTCTCGAAATTTTCTTCTCTATGGAGTGATTTGAGCATTCAATTCCTGATTATTGAATTGCAAATCTTTAATTTGTGAGTGAAATTTTATTACTTCAGTTCGTTAAGGGCCAGAATTTCTTCACGCTTGTTTATTGATTTGGCTAAAATTTAGGTTTTTGATTGTAAGGAGAAGGACTTGCTCTTCCTGTAATGGATTAAATTATTAGTTTACTTCCCTATGGCGTTCTGTTAATAGTTTGTGCTTGAAATTTTAGACAATTGGCTTTGGTTTTGGTGTTTGGTGGAATGGGAGGGTTAGACACCTCTTATACATTACAATGAGCTAGTGGCCTATTAGGAGATCAATGAGTTTTTGTTTGAGATAGGATCAAATAATTTGTAGTTCTGAGATTTTCGTTTAATCACTTCTCTAGTGAGCTAGTTTCTCTTGTGGCTAATTGTTTTTGTGTGTATGTTTACTCACTGCAAATTTTATTTATAACATTTAGAGTTTAGTTGGGCCTTTATCCCTACAAGATTGTGTTGCATTTCGTTTTCCATTAAGTATGTGGTCTATCCAGTATGCTAAGCAATGCAATTATTGATGAAAATCACGTGTTTGCAACTGTTATGTACAAGTAGAAACATCACTGGGTGGTAACTAGTTCATTACACTCATCTACTTCATTATAAACTAAAACCTAGTACCAACGTTTATTTAGTTTCTTGAAGTTTGTCTCTGATAGGGTTCTAATTTTCATCCTGTAATAATGATTAATGCGTTATGGCTTTCCTCCAGTTTTTTTCTGAATTACCTGCCTAGTGTTGTATCTGCGTGATAAGTGTAACCAAGATCGTAAAATATGAACCAGTGGTTTCCACAAAAGGATATCAGTTGTTCCAACCCTTGATAATTGGATGAGTTAGCTTTTCTGCACTTTCAGTGTATGACGCAATGCTAAATTTAAGAATGTATATTTTGATGGATCGATTGGTTTATCTCTGGATGAACGACATGTTCCATTTGGCCTTTTACGTTTACATTTCTTTTGATAAGGTACTCATCAATTTTGGCTTTATATTGTTTTCTTTGGCTTCTCACGTTTGATGTTTGTGGAAATGAAATTCTGCTTGTTGCAACCATACAAAACTATTTGCCATCCTTATTTTCTCCAAGGAATGATTAGCAACATTTTTTATATTGGTCTTTGCTGATCCTTATTCTTAACAAAATTGCAGTTTGGGCGGATGCCGACACCTGGTTCGAAAGACAGCAGCAAGAACAGGAGATGCAGCGGCTTCAAGCAGAGCAGCGCGCAGCAATGCAGGAAGCTGAAGAATTGCACAGAAAGAAGTTGGCTGAGGAGCGAGAAGGTGAAAAGGAAGATGTTACCGAAGATCCAATGGCAAAAGCTGAGGCCGAGGTTTTGAAGCAGAATGCTGACAAGTAGTTCAAGTTGGGGACTTTATTAGGTTATATAAGATGGAAAAACTAGGAGGCACTGATCGATTACAAGTTACTTCTTGTACACACCATACCACTTCCACACACTTCAGCAGATGCTATTTGATGCCATTGTCGAATTCTTTCATGGTGTGCGAGCTGAGCTGCCTTTATTTGGGATTTCATTTTTGCCTTGTGTATTGATGTGCAGCTGTTATATACCTTCCCTTTTCACTTTATGTTACCTTTTACCTCATCTTTTTAAGTTCTCAATTTTAAAAAAAAAATTATTTGTATTGGCGTAACGGTAAACCATATGATTCACCTGCAAGATTATCACCAAAAGACCTTGAAATGGAACACATGAAGATTGAAGAAGACACAACCCAAGAAATGTCATTGCATCATATACATTGGCCATGACATATGCCAAAAGTGCTCAACTGTTTACAGTTAAGCCCAGCCCTAGTCTAAAAATTTTGCACATTCAAGTTCTGATGCAGCTGCTGTGTCCAGAAACCAGACCAACTCCCCTTTGATAGGCTGTACCATTCTTGCCGGCAACTCTGGGCAGTAGGGACCGGTTCCATCGATTGCCAACCGTGCAGCCTCGGCCCTGCTGCTTCCCGTGGCAACAACAGCAATGTTTGCAGCAGAATTTATCACAGGAAGAGTGAAAGTGATCCTCTCTGGTGGGGGCTCAGGTGAGTCGGTGATGAACGTAACCCAATGCTGATTCTCCTCAACCGCAGCAGAGTGGTTTGGAAATAGCGACGCAACATGCCCGTCCCCTCCCATTCCCAGCAGGATCAGATCAAACCTCGGGCAGTCATTCGCTTTTGAGACACTCACGACACGGGCCTTCACTAGCTGCCTGATGGAAAACTCGTAGTCCTCGGCAGCTTGGTCTGCAGCCATTGCATCGTTCATGGAATGCACGTGACTGCGAATGATAGGCACCTGATCAAACATCACCATACATCGCATAAGCATCAGATGAAATGGACCCAAGTCCAAAAACACATATACAACAAACCATTTAATTATCTTAACCTTGGACAAGAATCCATCCTTGGCGCGCTTGTAGTTGCAGTCCGAATGACTCTTGGAGACGACGCGTTCATCTGCCCAAAAGACATGCCATTTGGCCCAATCAACCGTCTTGTTGTAAGGGGCTTCAGACAGCTTACTGAGTTAACACCCCCAGAATTTGGTTATGACATAAAACATAGGAGATGAACCGAGACTATGTAATGTTAGAAATAGCTACCTTAGTAAGGGAATAAGTGATCCACAGGAGAGGACAACAGTGAAAAGGCCCTTTTCTTTTATAAAAGTCTCTGATAATTCTGCAATGTGCTCAGCCAAATTGCTGCTCAGCTCATCTGAATTTTCAAGAATCCTCAATTCTTTTCCATCCTTTTTATCCCAAGGAAGTGCCATTACAGTCACAGCTGTGTATAAATTCAACAGCAAAAATTAAACATAAATGTAATATGGACACAAACACAATCAAATCAAAAGAAACACACATTCTTGCAGGAAAAAAAGATCAGTTTCTAAAGACACACCATGTTAATCAGCACACACGAGTATTCCAATTCTGGGAAAACTGACACAAGTATAAAGTAAAAGAACAGAGAAAAGAAAGGAAGAAGAGGAAGAAATATGACTGGCTTGTGATTATTCTCGTGATTTAATTTACTGCATATAAAGGCATTGTCTAAATAAGGGCATCCGTGGGAATCTGGTATTGAATTATTTAAGAACTGTACATTATAAGTATGCATTCGCCTGTGAAAGCGACGCTGACTACAGAATTGAGCAGTCGCAATGATAAGATTAGAATAAACTGCATCTGTGTGTAAGAAGAGCATGGACAGCATAGTATTTGCCTTTTTGTAAATGACTGTCCCATGGACAACTGATTGTAATAGCATCTGTGTGTAGCATAGAATAAACTGCATCTTTGTGTAAGAGCATGGACAACTGATTGTAATATCTGAATATTACAATACGTATAGATTACTACTGAATTACTGTCCCAATTTGATTACAACAAAAAAATGACAAATCATGGCGATTTGAAGATGCTTTGCTGCACTAAAAAAGGATTGAAGATGTTGTATACTTCATGTAGGTGGGTGCCCATTAATGAGACAAGTGGCATATTGTTAACCCTTAATTAGTGGATTCTAAATAATTCGATTGAATAATTTTTTTAATGAGCCATTGAAGGCTTGGGAAATGGATGGTGGGAGCTCATGCCACATAATTACAAAGGGGAATAAAAGGGAGAGATAGGGGGCTGGTGGGGATTCGAACAATCAACTTTCCGTTGGAAGTCAAGGGATTTAACCCCTTGGGCTAAAAAAATTAAGAGTTTTTTTTTTTCGATTGAGCCAAGAAAGGCAAGGAAAGAAGAGAGGAAAAAAAACAGAGAAAAAACCAAATCAACAAGCAACTAGCACAAACTATTGTCAAGGGAACAAGTTCCACCACATCAACAGTAAGGAGAGGAAGCAAAGGGTCAGGCAGGAAAGCCTCGTTATGTAAGAGAAAATGAAAAAGTAGGGATGACAATGGTCCGAATCTGAGTCGGGTCGCCAAGACTCAAGACCCAACCCTGGGGCTGTTTTCACCCTGGGGCTGTCCACCCTGGGGCTGTTCACTGGGCGGTTCATTCGGTTCAGGGGCTTGACTTGATTGCTTCACTGCTATTGCTATCCCTATGAATGACACGGACGGGTTGGGGGGTTCACTGGTTTTGGTGTTCACTTTTATGGTTTTGGGTTCAAAAACCACTCGGTTCTCACTCGGGTATTCGGTACCTCGTTCTTTCTCACTCGGTTCTCTCACTCGGACCAACACTTCTGACTAAACCAATTCAGATCCAAAGATTAATTGGCCACATTCAAATAGCCATGTAACTTGTAGGAGCTTGTGTTAATGATTAATGTTGCATTTAGGAAGAAAAACCTCTTGTGATGGGTAGGGTAGGGTGGGGCCTCTTTCAACCCTCAATAGTAAAATTGAGTCTCTTTCTTTAGTTAATTTTCAACCATCAGATTAGATATGTCTGTTGGTATATTCCATTTAAAGGAAAAACATACTTTTCCTATGAATTCCTATTTTCATTTTATTACTAGTATTCAACCCGTGCGTAACGCACGGGACAAAATTATATACACATAATTTGAACTAAATTATTATTTTACAAATTATAGTATCTATGCTATAAATTTTTTTGGTGAACTATCCACGTTACAAATTTATCAATATATAAATATAAGTTAAAATTATTATAATAAATGTTTAGTTTTTCGTATGTTTGAAATGCAAGCAAAATTAATAAATTATTTCATTCTTTATTTGATGAAGAACATTGTGTTATAATTTAATAAGCGTACCAACTATTTTTATATGATGAAATGGACGAAATAAGAGTTCAACATAAATAAAGAAAACATGTTTACCCAACAAAGTATTAAACTGAAAAATCAAGTCAAGTGATGCAATAAGACATAAGCCAACATTGGCTTGAAATAAAAATCTATGCTCAATTGTTCATATTTTTATTTTTAAAGAAAAACTAAGGAATAAGTTGCGACATGAATATGAATTGGCAAGTGCAAATTCCACTGCGAGAATAGTCCTGCACATAGAAAATAAGAAAATCTCAATACAATAGAATAAGATAATATGTGTCAATACTTAAATAGCCGAAAAAACCTACATTGCAAAGTAGTCTGTAAAAAAAACAAATTCAGTTCAATTTATAGATACTCGAAATCATTAATAAACTATTACCGAGAACAACATATATAGAATGTTGGTAGACTATATTATTTTGAGGAATATGATGAACACTCGTGTGAATAAACAAAAAAAAATCATTAAAATATATGTACTATTGAATGTTGCAGAAATAGAGATGTTAATAGACTTTACACCTAAAGGCTAATGTAAAAAGGCCAAACATAGTCGTACCTGAATTAGGCAATTAATGGACTTTGATTGAAGCATAGTAAACTCTTTCCAGTATGGTAACCAAACCAAGCACATAAATTGAGAGATTTCATGGAGACAAAATCACACATTTTGCAAAACTTCTTTATACACAACATTTTTGGTTTGATTAGTACAATCTTCACCATCCTTTCCGTAAAGCAATACTTTCAAACCGGTACGATGCGTAACTCGAGAAACTGCAACATATAACTGACCATGAGTGAAGACATGTTCCTTCATAAACAAACCAACATGTTTTAAAGACTGCCCTTGGCTTTTATTAATCGTCATTGCATAACAAACAACGATTGGGAATTGTTTTCGGTCGAAGGTAAACGGGAGCCTTTTATCTGATGTTGACAAGGCCATTCTTGGTATTAGAACCTTATCTCCAATAGGACCACCGGCAATAACTTTACCTTCAATTACATGATTACCAAGTCTTGTGATAATCAACCTTGTACCATTACAAACTCCATTAGAAATATCAATGTTTCGGAACAACATTATTGGGGTGCCTATTTGCAAGAACATCCTATGCTTGGGGAGACCAAAACAGTTAAGAGAATTCAAGAACTCGGGAGGATGTATTTCTACCATGAATGATGTGTTAGTGTGAGCAGCAGATGGTTTATCTGAACTAAGATATTCGCGCCCTTCAGCAGCTGAATTCATAGACATCATAAATTCATTAATTGTATCCACCATCCGAAGTGTAGGTGTAAGAATAGCACGCTCTTGCATATAAGATGGGTTCCCAACCGACTCTGTGAAAGATGGATAAATGCTACTAACAATAGCAGCAATAGGATCACCAGTATATTTGATCAATAGATCATCAGGAATTTCAACTTCATATTCACCGTCATTTTCGGATCCTATATTCCCATCTCCAATTGCAGCAATCCACTGAGCAAAACTATCCAGTTCAGCACGCTCTAAAGTTGTATTCGCACTTTCCAGACGCATATTTCTAGTCAAATGTAACACTGTACACTTGTGCCACAAATAAGAAGAATTTATGGTAGCATTGACAATATCCCCCGAGAACCCTTCGGAATGACTGGTAAAATTTGTCTAAAATCCCCGCCCAACACAACTGTTTTCCTACCGAATAATATATCATAGCTGTGTGGATTAGAAATTTGCATGATATCACGTAGGCTTTTATCCAAAGCCTCAAAACAATATCGATCCATCATTGGAGCCTCATCCCATATAATGAGTTGTGTTTGAACCAACAAATCAGCCAAGTCTGTACCTTGTTTAATAGCACATGTAGAGTGTTCATCCGGATTAAGAGGAATCTTAAATCGGTAATGAGCTGTTCGACCATCAGGCAACAGTAATGATGCAATCCCGCTAGAAGCAACATTAATAACAATTTTGCCCTTGGACCTCAAAGCTGCTGACAAACCTTTCGAAAGGCTTGAAAGAAAATGGACTGTAGGGAAAGTCGGGTGCCGACTCAAGACTATTGCTCGTATTAGCATAAAAGATTCCGCGAAATTTGTGATCAGTGGTCCTAAAATGAGAATTATTACTCTGAACACCAAAATGTTGAATGGAGTAGCACATACCTTCTTTAATAGAAGGCCTAAATGTTGCCGAAATACTCTTATCCGCGGTAAAATGAAAATGTGTCCCCTAAATACAAATAAAAAAAATACAAAAGTGAGCACTAAATATATTAAATAAAAATAAATAGAAAATAAAAATATGAAATATTAGATAACTAACCTCTACATCATGGCAAATATATTCAAAGGACCACAATTCAGTTTTGCTTGGGTTATACACATCGTAAACACGAATACACCAACACTTAACGGAGGGTTTCATAGAGGTAGGGCGCAATTCATTAAAGTGTAAAGCCATGTTGAAGTAGATGTGTTGAGAGGAGGAAATTGATATTGATACAAATTTACTATAGGAAATGCATAAGCTTATATAGGCAACTAATCTACAGCTTCTATAACTATGGTATCTTTGGTATTATTGGTATTATTTAGAAAATAATAGAAAAAGATATTTGGATTGATTTTTGTATTTTGTATAGCAAATAATACCAACATGGTGTGCGGAAGAATTGATTTTAGTTTCCTAAAAAGATATTTCGATTGTTATTATAAAGATTGCGGATTTTTTTAATTTTTTAATTTCCTAAAAAGATATTCCTAAAAAGAAACTAATACACGTACAAAATCAATTCTTGCGGATTTTGAGGATTTGTTGTCATTACAGGAGTTGTATAATACTATTTTAAGAAGGTTTTGGATTTGTTGTAGATATTAGGGGATGTATATTAGTGGATTCTGCCATGGATCATAGGATACATTCTTGAAATACAAAAATAAGAAGAAACAAGCAAGAGAAAAAGAAAAGGATAGGGAAGCTCCAACTCTTCAAATCAACCACGAAAAGCAAACAAGCCCTCAAGTCTTGTCCTCAAATCCTCATTAGGTACAAAGTGTTGGTGATAATCTTCTTGGCAAGCTTCAATACCAAGTTGATGAAGCAACCACCTCAATTCTTCAACAAGAGAAGGCAAACAAGTCCATATGCCTTGTCCTCAATCTTCATTGATTCATTTTGATGATTGAAATTCAACATGGAGTTCTTCAATTTCCAAGTTGTTTGAGTGCCCAAAATGAAGTGTTCATTTTGGGGGAATGATCTTTTGGAGTTGCTTGCAAAAATGCTAAGTCTTACTTCATTCAACAAAAGATGATAATATTACAAGTGAAGGGGGAGACATATTTATAGTGCCAAAGCCCCTACGTACACATACAAGTGAAGGAAAATGAAAAAAGAGAGCGAAAAGTGAGCTGGTGTCGCCATCCAAGGAGCTGTGTCGCCAAGCAGGTTGTGTCGCTATCCGTGTCGGTTTAGTGCCCCCGGAGTTGCCACGTGTCGCCAAGTGAGCCGTGTCGCCAAGCAGGTTGTGTCGCTATCCAGTGCTTGGCGACACAAGCCATGTCGCGATCCATGGTTAGCGACACGGTCTCTAAGCAGGGCTGTGTCCCTATGCGTGGCTTGGCGACACGCGCTTAGTGACAAGGGTCGGTTAGCGACACGGTCTCTAAGCAGGGCTGTGTCCCTATGCGTGGCTTGGCGACACACGCTTAAGGACACAAGGATAGGGACATGGCCTTCTCCCAAAATTTGAAGTCTTATACTATTACATTAATCTCTAATATTATCCGACCAACTTCCGACTTCGACCAAAATTTGTCCGGCGACCGGCGGTGGTTCCGGCCGACCTCCGGCGAACTTCCGGTCAATTTTCCGGCGAGCTCCGTTTGACCTTCCGGCGATGCTCCGGTGCTCCGGCGACTTCTCCGGTCATCTTCCGGTGACTTTCCGGCGACGGCCAACTTCCGGTCAACTTTCCGGCGAGCTCCGTTTGACCTTCCGGTGATGCTCCGATGCTCCGACGACTCTCCGGCGGCGGGGTGTTGACTTTACAAAACTCCGATCTCTCTTCCGGGTTTATGGATCCGGCTCCCGGACATCTGCTTGCTCGAGCTGTATGAGTAAAGTTGCTTCAGATCGGATATGGGATATCGGAATCAGCTCCAGTTCATCGTTCCATTCCCATAGACGTCTTGATTTGTTGACTAAATCAATGAACTCCATCTGGTTGGGCGTACTCCTCATTTTAGTAGTCACGTTTGGACGTCCACGTCATTTTTTTTAGATGGAGTAAGAAAATCATGTAATAAATGACCAAATTTTGCGAAGGAAAATAGATCATTGCTTTCTTCTTCACCTACGTCAATATATTATAATAATGATGTCAATATATTGTTGTCATCAATATAAATGAATGATGAATGATGATTCGTGTAAATATGGAGAAGAGAAACAATTTTTCCTATCAACTCTAGGCCGACTTGCTATAGATAAAAGGATTTATCCAAGAACTGAATATGCCAATTAAACATGCATGAATTAGGCCGACTTGCTATATATTATAGGGATTTGTTGAATAGTATAGAAGGTGTTTTGAGCGGAAAATTGACACAACAGTTTTAGGTTAAATGCATTATTATTATTATTATTATTATTATTATTATTATTATTATTATTATTATGATGTCAATATATTGTTGTCATCGATATAAATGAATGATGAATGATGGTGTAAATATGGAAAAGAGAAATAATTTTTTCTATCAACTCTAGGCCGACTTGCTATAGATAAAAGGATTTATCCAAGAACTGAATATGCCAATTAAACATGCATGAATTAGGCCGACTTGCTATATATTATAGGGATTTGTTGAGAATAGTATAGAAGGTGTTTTGAGCGGGAAATTGACACAACAGTTTTAGGTTAAATGAATGATGATGATGATGATGATATTTAGGGATTTGTTGAGAATAGTATAGAAGGTGTTTTGAGCGGGAAATTGACACAACAGTTTTAGGTTAAATGAATTAATTAATATTATTATTATTATTATTATTATTATTATTATTATTATTATATTATAATAATGATGTCAATATATTGTTGTCATCAATATAAATGAATGATGAATGATGATTGGTGTAAATATGGAAAAGAGAAATGATTTTTCCTATCAACTCTAGGCCGACTTACTATAGATGAAAGGATTTATCCAAGAACTGAATATGTCAATTAAACATGCATGAATTAGGCCGACTTGCTATGTATTATAGGGATTTGTTGAGAATTGTATAGAAGGTGTTTTGAGCGGGAAATTGACACAACAGTTTTAGGTTAAATGAATGATGAATGATTTTCTTCCTTGTTTATCTTTTTAGTCCCCTAAAATTAGAATATCATTATGGCATCTGTTAGGGTGCTATATACATATATGTTCATGAAAATGTACCTAAAATGTTCATATTTTGAGTCGCTGAATTGTTGATGAAAACGTCGCTGAATTGTTCATGAAAAGATTGTTGAATTGTTTCCGGTATCATCGCTGAATTGTTCATGAAAACGTTGCTGAATTGTTTTTGGTGACATCGCTAAATTGTATATGGTAGCATCGCTGAATTGTTCATGATAGCGTCGCTGAATTCTTCTTGGTGTAGTCGCTGAATTCTTTTAGGTAGGCTCACTGAAATATTTTTTTTGGTAGCATCACTGAATTATTTTTGGTAACATCGCTGAATTGTATGTGGTAACATCGTTGAATTGTTCTTGATAGTGCGCTGAATTCTTTTAGGTAGGTTCACTGAAATATTTTTTTGTAGCATTACTGAAGGAATTTTAGTAACATCCCTAAATTGTATTTGGTTGTGTCGCTTAATTATTCAAGGTAGTATCGCTGAATTCTTTGAATCGCTGGAACATTTTTTATAGCATCACAGAATTATTTTTGGTAACATCGTTGAAATACTATACGTAATAAATTTGTTACATTATTTACTAAATATTGTTGATCATAAATATAGATTACCAAATATTTGATATGATTTACAAAATATTATATTGATAACATACTAAATATAGGGTTATATCTTCCGCTACATATTTTGTTAGACAACTTTACCCTTTTCCATTTACAACCCTTGGATTTGAAATCAACGCTCCAGATTACCGCCTTGATATACTGCGGAATTTTCCGCAGCACCCTAACTGAACCTCATCATTATTACCTTCAAAATTATTGATTCCTCTCACAGTGTATGTGTATCATTCCATTTTCATTACTGTAAACAGACGATGTTTAATCGATGATGCCTTTTGGGCGTCGGCACCCTAAAAGGCCTCGTACTATGGAGTTAGGGTTTAGGGTTATATTTTATATTTCCTGATGTGTGACAAGAGTTTGTTACTCAACAACCCTCCACTCAAAACCATGAACCACATACCATGTGGCCTCCCCTCGAGCAATAATTAATTTGTTCCGCCAAATCATCTTGCACTACATCTCCAACCAACGGGACGCGCCACCTGATCACCACAATATCAAGAAGACTTTTCAACACAAGGCACCGAGCAAGAATCCCAATCACGAATGAAGCATAAACAGAGGGTCTCTCATACACGCAGCCCACCAATGAGTCTGCTTCTGACTCAATCCCCAAACCTGGTCTCTGATACTATTTGTTGGGTTGTGAAGAAGTAGAAGTCAAATATACGTAGTAAATAATCACAAGCAATAAAAAAAAATTGTTCGGATATATTCAATAAATAAAAAATGCTTTCAGTCCATGAAAAGAAGTACGGGACGATACAATGAAATACACAGATGCCAGAACGGGCTCCTATCACATATAAATATACTATCAGTGAAAAATATAATTCACTGGCAATACAATACATCTGAATACATTTGCGGTTAAATGATCACACACCTAGACCCGTTGGGTAATACTCCCTCCGTCCCGCGAAATGTGGCTATTTTCTTTTGGGCACGGTAATTTAGGTAGTGAGGTTTAATAGTTAAAGTTGTGTAGGCATTTTGTGTTTAAGATTCTAATGAATTTTGATACTGTTTATTGTTTAACTTTGACTTAATATTATGTAATGATACAATTATAGAAAAATATTCAAGTTTGATCTTGTTAGAATCGTTTAATCGTGTAGTTTCATAATATATATTTTATATAATTTTTATTTGTACCAATTTGTACCAATTTTTATTTGTACCAAATTTCGTGGGACACCCCAAAAAGGAATAGTGGCCAAATTTCGTGGGACGGAGGGAGTATAACATACGTAGGAAAACATTTTAAATAGGCCAAGTTCGATACTTTCAACAACCAACAACTACTATCCAACAATTCTACTCACAAAATCTGACAGGAGGTTAAAAAAAGGGTCAAACATCGCAAAATGTACCCTAAATGGTAGTAAATTTTATGCACAATGATCACCAAACCATTAGGAGAGAAATATACTAAAATTCCCTGCCAGCATTCAACAAATTATAAAGGATAAAAAAAAGTACGACACAAATTATTAAGGGATAAAAAAGCAAGATAGGGAGCCATATAGGATTTCCCCAGTCATATTGGTTGGAAGTTAGACGATTTAATCACTAAATCAATTTCACATCCTAAGTGGTATTAGCAGAGTTGATGAAAGAAGAAAATCAAGAAAAAATAGTGTTTATATTCCGCAGTATATATTGTTGACGTATATTGTTTGAAAATCAAGAAAATCAATTTCACACTATATATTGTTTGAAAATAGTGTTTAAAAAAAATCCTTTCACATTCAAGTCATATTCCGCAGTATTATATTTGATGACGTTCACACATTCTAAAATTTGTTTATAGCAAACATGTATGACCATAAAAATCTTATAAAATAGCTATCAAGAAAAATACCTAGTTGCTAGTTTATTTATCTTATTCAAGCCATAATAATTCAGCGCATTACATTCACCTTGTTTTGTGAGTATTTTTTTTTTTAAAAAAAATTGTAATAATTAATTAAGTGGTACGTAGAGGATTAGGACTGATCAAGTCGTTAGTCCCAATGTCAAAATAAATGGTTTGTGAATTGTGATGCAGGTATTTAATTTATTTACACTTAATTTTACCTGCATATCGGATTTTATTATTATTATTATTATTATTATTATTATTATTATTATTATTATTATTATTATTATTATTATTATTATGGCGTAGCTGCATACCGGAAAATTAAGTACTGGTTACGGCAAATAATAAAATAAGAAAAAAAAAGAAAAAAAAAGAACAACTTGTTGTAATATAAAATATAATTGTAGTATTAATATATATATATATATATATATGTGTGTGGGGATAGTGTGTAGTGGTGATGGAGAGCACCAGAGAGGAGAGAGGGAGAAATTGTACTGTATAACTAAAAAGATGGGCAGAGAGATGGGCAGGAGAACACTGATTACTTGATCTGTGTGTTTCAATACAATACAAGGGGTATATTTATAGGCCTTCTACCGACACTACAGTAACGGCATTTCATTTATTGCCTCCACCTGCCTTTCATTTATTGCGACATTCATAATTATTATATATATAATACTCCCTCTTGAATGTCTAATATACAAGGATATGCCTCGTTAAAACCTTACCAGATAAAAACCCTCTGGGAAAAAAAAAATCTAGTGAAGGAAAAAGAGTACATAATTCCTGTATATTTATTTCTCCCTCTGATTGAAGCATCAGTTGAGATTCTTTAGTTGACGCATCCCGATACTTTTCACCAACTTCTCGAAAGTTGCTGTTGGTAGTGCCTTAGTAAACAAATCTGCAAGATTATCAGCTGAACGGATTTGTTGCACATCTATTTCACCATTTTTCTGTAAATCATGAGTGAAGAAAAATTTTGGTGAAATGTGTTTTGTTCTATCTCCTTTAATATACCCTCCCTTCAATTGCGCTATACAAGCTGTATTATCTTCATATAAAATTGTTGGGGGTATCTTTTCTTCAGTAGCTATGCCACAATTTTTCAATATATGGTGCATCAAATATCGCAACCATACACACTCTCGACTGGCTTCATGGATTGCTAAAATTTCAGCATGATTTGAGGAAGTAGCAGTCAATGTCTGCTTCATTGATCTCCATGAAATTGCAGTACCGCCACATGTAAAAACATAGCCAGTTTGAGATTTGGCTTTATGTGGATCTGACAAATATCCAGCATCAGCAAAGCCGACTATTTCATGTCGAGAATTATTTGGGTAAAATAACCCAAGATCAATAGTTCCTTGGAGGTAACGAAATATATGTTTAATTCCATTCCAATGTCGTCTTGTAGGAGATGAACTAAATCTCGCTAATAAATTTACTGCAAATGATATATCTGGTCTAGTGCAGTTTGCGAGATACATTAAAGCACCTATGGCACTTAAATATGGGACCTCTGGTCCAAGAATTTGTTCACCTTCTTCTTGTGGTCTGAACGGATCCTTTTTTATATCAAGTGACCTTACGACCATTGGAGTACTCAATGGATGTGCTTTATCCATATAAAATCGTTTTAATACTCTCTGAGTATAAGCTGTTTGATGGACAAATGTTCCATTATTTAAATATTCAATTTGCAAACCAAGGCATGATTTGGTTTTACCAAAATCTTTGATTTCAAACTCCATTTTCAAGTATTCCACAGCCTTTTGGAGCTCCTCTGGAGTTCCAATCAAGTTGAGATCATCAACATAAACTGCAATGATTACAAACCCTTGTCCATTTTTCTTAATGAAAATACATGGACAGATCGGGTCGTTTGTATAACCCTCTTGTACCAATGACTCACTGAGTCGGTTATACCACATTCGCCCGGATTGTTTCAATCCATATAAGGATTTTTGTAATTTGATGGAATACATATGTTTAGGATTTGATTCATATGTCTCTGACATCTTTAATCCATATGGGATCTTCATATAAATATCTGTATCTAAATTTTCATATAGATACGCAGTAATAACATCCATCAATCTCATTTCAAGATTTTGATGGACTGCTAAACTGATAAGATATCTAAATGTTATTCCATCCATTACGGGGGAATATGTTTCATCATAATCAAATCCGGGTCTCTGTGAAAACCCTTGGGCGACTAATCTCGCTTTGTATCTGACAATTTCATTTTTGTCATTTCTTTTTCTTACAAAAACCCATTTGTATCCGACTGGCTTTATATTTTCTGGTGTTTTGACAATCGGTCCAAACACATTTCGTCTAGCCAGGGAATCCAATTCAGATTGGATTGCATCTTTCCATTTTGGCCAATCTTTTCTTTTCCGACATTCATCAACCGAATTTGGTTCATGATCCTCGTCATCATTTATGATGTCAAGTGCTATGTGGTACGAGAATACATTATCTATGATAATTGCATCTCGATTCCAAACATTTCTACTTGTGACGAAATTGATTGATATTTCATTATTTTCAAGTTCATTCTCCTCTGGAGCTGCAAGTTCCTGCTCATCTGGAGCTACTTGCTCTTCAAGAGCTTCCTTTTCCTCTGGAATATTTTCTGTAATTTTGTCACTTTCAATGATTTGTGATCCTCTTTTCTTTCGAGGATTTTTATCTTTTGAACCTGGTGGTCTACCACGCTTCAAGCGTGCAGTAGATTCATCTTTGGCACTTGTAATTGGTCCCTCTGGGACATTAATTTTGATTGGAACATTTGCTGCCGGTATAAGAGATTTTGTTACTCTTTTAGGGTCGCATAATGCGTCCGGCAATTGATTTGCAATATTCTGCAAATGTACAATTCTTTGTACTTGTAGTTCACAATCATTTGTACGAGGATCAAAGAAATCTAGCGGTGTTTTCCAGTTGATTTCTTTTTCTTTCTTTGGTTGATTTCTGTCTCCCCCTAATGTCGGGAAATGAGATTCATCAAAATGACAATCTTTGAATTTCGCAGTAAATAAATCACCAGTTAATGGTTCAAGATATCGAATAATCGATGGTGATTCATACCCGACATATATTCCCAATCTACGTTGAGGACCCATCTTTGTGCGCTGAGGTGGTGCAATCGGGACATACACAGCGCAACCAAATATTCTGAGATGGGATATATTGGGTTCATGCCCAAATGTTAATTGTATAGGGGAGTATTCATGATAATGTGTCGGCCTTAACCGCACCAATTTTGCTGCATGTAATATTGCATGCCCCCAAGCTGTCAATGGCAATCCAGATCTCATTAATAATGGTCTGGCAATTAATTGTAAACGCTTTATAAGCGATTCAGCAAGTCCATTCTGTGTATGGACATGAGCAACAGGATGCTCAACTGTTATGCCAATTGACATGCAGTATTCATCAAACCTCTGGGATGAATATTCACCAGCATTATCCAATCGGATATTTTTTATTGTATAATCAGGGAACTGTGCTCGTAATTTAATAATTTGAGCAAGTAATTTTGCAAACGCATAGTTGCGAGATGATAATAATGATACATTGGACCATCGTGTTGATGCATCAATTAGCACCATAAAATATTTAAATGGTCCACATGGTGGATCTATAGGTCCACATATATCACCCTGAATTCTTTCAAGAAAACTAGGGCTTTCAGTTCCCACTTTCGTTGGTGAATGTTTGGAAATCAATTTTCCTTGTGAGCAAGCAACACATATATAATCATTATGTTGCAGCAACTTTTGTCCCTTTAGTGAATGGCCATGACTATTTGTAATAATTCGCCTCATCATTGTAGAGCCAGGATGGCCTAGGCGATCATGCCACATCATATATTCATCATTAAGCCTATGGCTTCCAATAGACCTCTGGCCTATTTTGGGATGATATATATTAGTGGGACTCTGGCCATTAATAAACCTCTGGTTTATTTGGGGAATATTAGACATGTGGTCTAAGTGATAATTTTCAATTGTATTTATCTTTGAAAAATACAATCCAGAAGACAGAGCTGGTAATTTTTTCAATATATATTTCTTACCATGAGTGGTATTTGTAATTAATAAATATTCGACATTCTCTGAAGTCGATGTCTCGAGATGATACCCATTTTCTCGGATATCTTTAAAACTTAATAAATTTCTTCGAGACTTGGGAGATAGGAGTGCATTTTTCACAATTAATTTTGTTCCCTTTGGGAAAATAAGGTTGGCTGTGCCAATTCCTTGTATAATATTTGCACTACCACATATTGTGTTTATATTTGTATCTCCCATTTTTAAATTGGAAAAATACCTTATGTCTTTTAGTATTGTGTGCGTTGAAGCACTATCAATAAGACATATATTATCACTTTTAAAATTTCCCATTTTGCTGGAATTAAAACAAGATATAATTAATATTAAAACAAGATTTAACATAAGTGAAATATTGTAATACAGAGACAATAAGATAGCACACATACAAAAGTAAAGACAGATACAGAAGTTCAAAGCGTAATGAAAATAATAATACAACATAACAATTAAACCAAATCATTATATAAATCTTCAACTTGAAATTCTGGGATATTGGGCATATTCTCCTCAGAATTCATTCTGTCAACATGGTTTGTTTCAACCACCCTTTTTCCTTTATCCCTCTGGGAATCTTGATAGAGTTTCACCCAATGATCTCTGGTACGACAATTTTTGTACCAGTGCCCTTTTAGGCCGCATCTATCGCATTTTGCTTCTTCATAGTTCTGTTCTTGGACATCACCTCTGGTGTTGCCCTGATTCTGATTACGTGTGTCTGTCGTGGGCCTAATGTAAACATTGTTGCGGAAATGTTTTTTCCCACGGCCTCGGTTATACCCACAACCACGAGGTCTCTGACCCCGGCCACGACTACGGCCACGACCACGGCTGGAAGATTCAGTCACATGTGCCTCTGGCAATGGACTACTGCCAATTGGCCTCATTTCATGATTTTTTAATAATAAATCATTATTCTTTTCAGCCAATAACAAAAACGTAATCAGATCAGAATATTCAGTGAAACCCTGTGCTCGGTATGTTTGCTGTAACACCGTATTGGAGGGGTGGAATGTAGAGAATGTCTTCTCTAGCATTTGTTTATCAGTAATTGTCTCACCACACAGTCTTAATTGTGATACGATATAAAACAGAGCAGAATTGTAATCATTTACTGATTTAAAATCCTGGAATCGTAAGTGTGACCAGTCATACTGGGCTCGAGGGAGATTAATTGATCTTAAATGATCATATCTTTTTTCTAAATTCTCCTAGAGTTCATTTGGGTCTTTGACCGTTAAATATTGTGTTTTCAATCCCTCATCAAGATGATGGCGGATGAAAATCATAGCCTTCGCACGGTCTTGGCTTGAAGCCTGATTATCTTTTTCAATTAGTTTTTCAAGACCCATTGATTCCAAATGGATTTGAACATCCATTTTCCAAGATAGATAATTATCTCCAGATACCATCAGTGGTCTGAAATCCTGCTTTGTCAAGTTAGCCATAATATAAGTACTGAAATACAAAATATTACCTCAAAGAAATTCCGGCAGAACTCCGTTCGTAGCTCGTGCTGATAACGTGTTGTAATATAAAATATAATTGTAGTATTAATATATATATATATATATATATATGTGTGTGTGTGGGGATAGTGTGTAGTGGTGATGGAGAGCACCAGAGAGGAGAGAGGGAGAAATTGTACTGTATAACTAAAAAGATGGGCAGAGAGATGGGCAGGAGAACACTGATTACTTGATCTGTGTGTTTCAATACAATACAAGGGGTATATTTATAGGCCTTCTACCGACACTACAGTAACGGCATTTCATTTATTGCCTCCACCTGCCTTTCATTTATTGCGACATTCATAATTATTATATATATAATACAACTTTCTAATTAAGCCAGGAATAAACATAAACAATATGAATAAAATAAGACAAATGCTTTGGATCGAGTACCTGAGTCAGGTCTGAGTCTTGAAATGTAATGGAAGCCACTTTCAGTTACCTATTTTCACATTATTGGTTCGAAGAACTAATTAAGTACATGTCAGCAATCAGCAAGTTATTCTCAGCCATCATTTTCTTTCTGCTTCTCCCAACCTCCTCCACCAAATATATACTACTACTAGTATATCTAAATCTTTCTACATGACGAACTCATGGGATGTTTGGAGTCAGCGAATCTGCTACCAGATAGCAGATTCAGAGAGAGAATTGTGAGATGATAAGCTATTTTAATCTTTTAAATCTACCCACAACCAAACACACCCATGAAAAGAAATACCTATATAACATAGGTGGGGTGGGGATTATGTATGGCCTAGTAATATGTATGGTCTTAATTACATGCAATGACAACTCAAGAGTTGTAATTACTTTATATCCTAACTAGCTTGTCTGGGAATCATATATATAGCCTTATCAAATCCCTTATGGCATACATGATAGTGGACCTAATTTCCAGTGTTCATTAT
Organism: Hygrophila difformis; assembly: GCA_030278955.1. NCBI lineage: Eukaryota > Viridiplantae > Streptophyta > Magnoliopsida > Lamiales > Acanthaceae > Hygrophila > Hygrophila difformis. The sequence goes on along the minus strand of JAOANR010000012.1, from coordinate 42,160,656 downwards.
CTTATTTGCTTTTACCATTCCAACTTGACATTTTTCAATCAAACCCATTTTAAATCATCTCCTTTTTTTGTTGAGATATTATTGCATCCACTTTATTTTTATTTTTAATTTACTTTCCTTCTTAAGTTTGGCTTTTTTTTAACTTTTTTTTTTCTTTTTGTTTTTGATAACCTATACAGGCTAGGAAGGGTAGAAAGAGCTTATATCACACAAATTATAAGTTTGGCGTGTGTTTTGGTAGCAGTTTTGGTTCAAAAATCGGTTATCTATCTTTCCGTTCGGAAATAACGTAAAAACTTTATTGTCTAACTTTTGAAATATAAAAAATTAGAAATAATATTAAATATTCCCACTCTAACCATTAAACTATTAATAAAAAATAGCAAAAATATTTTCCAGGGTATTGAACCACCAAATGATGTATGAGCCCCTCCTTTTCTTACCTGATTTATAACAACACATCAAGTATCTAAAAGAAACTGAACTTCTGAATTATTAATTCATTTCTTTTTATGTATTGTTGTGTAATTAATTGAGACATTATCATCATCATGATCAACAGGTCGCCAACAAGGTGGACCAGAAACTGATATTATTAAAATTGACTAAACAAATTGAAGATGCCCGTACAGATTATTGCCAGCAAACCCCATCTTATTAATTACAACTACTGATTTAATTCAGCTTCATTATAAAGTCATCTAGCTAGTAATTATACATCGCTTTATATCAATTTAAAATTGGGCTTTTCTATTTGTAACTTATTTGTTGGTACAATATTGTGCATACAATAATTATTTTAAATACATTTCATCAATTGGGAATGATAGGAGTAGTACTGGAGATTGGGACCAAATTTACTGGGATATAAAACTGAATCGAAGATGGGCCAACTGGCCCAGGGCTTTCATAACCAAAAAAGGCTTTTTTTTTCCAATGGGCGGATATGAATTTTCAGTTTGAAGATTTGAATTGGGCTTGTAAAGACATGAATATTTCTCTCAAGTTAGCTGTTTGTGACAGATGTGCCCTAAATACTAATATACCGTAATTAAAGTCGATACCATAAATCACAAGAATTTTAATAATAATAATAATAATAATAATAATAATAATAATAATAATAATAAATGAACCTTCTGATGGATCGGAGACTGAGCGAATAAACCTCCAACAAAAAAGTTAGAAGTCATGAATACTTGACCACTAGGCCAAATCTCAATACCACCAGGTCAAATTGATAAAAAATTATTTTAAACAAGCCCACAAAATTTTAATAATAATTTATATATATATATATATATATATCCTTCCAGAAAATATCTAATCTTCCTCTAATGATCATTTACTTGATTATTTTAAGAGTTATTTTCAAATTATTAAAAAATAAGTACACATTCGAAAATTAGGATAGAAAATAAGTAATTAAATTAATGCAGATTTCAAATCTACCTTCGATCCAATCAAACTTTATTTATTTAAAAAAAAAAGAAAAATAAAAATAATTTTAAAAAATAATCTCCCAAGTAAAACTACCTTCGATCCAAACAAACTATCTAGCGGTCAAGTCCCCGACTCCCAATCTATAGGGTTAATTGGGGGTTCGATTTTCCACCCGGCTCCCTATCCCCCCTTTATCCCTTTGTTATTTGTGTGGCATGGGTTTCCACGCCACCCTTTCCTAGCCAGTATAAGCTGTTAATCAAAAATTAAAAAAAAAATAAATAAATAAAAATTAAACTAAAATCAAATATTATCCTTAGCTAGGTCTATCGATTCCAAAACATCAAGATCACTTTGAACGTTTAATAGAATTAAAAGAGACCCATTTTAATAATGTGATTCACCAAAACAAAAAACTAAAATCTAAGTGCAGAGTAGATGATTAGACAGATGATGAGCGATGATGCGGTTTGCGGTATTTGGGTTTACGATTGGGATTGGGCTGACAAGAAGAGGAAGATGATCTCCCTTTTCGATCATCATCATCATCATCGTCGCACCGATTATATCTTTCTCCATTATTCTCCAGCAGCTGAGGTTGATAAGGTCGTCGAGGTTTTCTTCTTTGCCGACGAATATTACAGAGGATGCAAGCGAGCATGTCCGTTAAATAGCGGGGACCATTATTATCGCAGCACAAATTATAATATCGTCTTCCTCCTCCTCCTCCATTATTATTCTCCAGCATCAGCAGCTTCAATTCCATCTTCAAAATGGGCATACAGTTTTCAATCTCTCCCCGGCGTAGTGCCGACCTTATGAAAGGCTCCACGTAATCCATAAACTCCCACTCTTCCTCGCAGAACAACCAGTATTGGTCGTCCGAGTCCCAAAAACAGGAACAGCAGGGTTTCCCACTCTCGTCGGCAGCAACTTTGGAATTATTATTATTATTATTGTTGGATTTCTTCATCTTCTTGCTGCAGGGACGACGACTGGACATGTTTTCTTGTTTTTAGGGTTTGGGGCTTTATTTAATTTGTAGATTCCTGCATCATGCCCTTCTTATCTTATACTACTACTATATATATAGTTTATTTTAAAAATATATTGATTGATAAATCTATAACCCAAGTACGTACTAAATATTTTAAACAATTTCACTAAGATCTTGATAATCTAACAACAAATATCAAAAGAAATAATCTCATATATACATATAGTAATTGCTTTAAACAACAATTCAATTAATTAGTTGGGCTTGTTTAGATGTAAGCAAATATACCAAATAAAGTACAGTGTATTTGACTAGTAGATTTGAGTAAATATTAATATTAGATTCGGCGTGCAAATAGTAATAAGCATATTTCATAAAAGATGTACGGTAGATATACAACATATATACTACCGTTGTTGAATTCAAAATTGTAATGAAGTATTTTTAAATAATTTATCTTAGTAATACTACTAATAGTGTAAAAATTATTTATTAATTATACAACGTAATTATGATATATGAATATGTACATAAATATAATATGTAATGTTTCTTTATAGTAATTACTTATTAGTTGGGTTTGATTTCCTACACCACTCTTTAGCTATCTATATTTTTTATTTTTGTAATTTGTGTGACAGAGACTAGATGTGGCTTGATTTTAGGCAATAATGGGGAATTTAATTGATATTATTTATATTATCCTTCTTTACGCCAATATGGTACTCCCTCCGTCCCCGCGAATTGTGGCTCGTTTCTTTTGGGCACGGTAATTTATGTGCTGGGTGTGATGAGGTTTAGTGGTTAAAGTGATGTGAGTATTTGTGCTTAGAATTTTAATTAATTTTGACTTTCTTTATTGTTTAACTTTGACAAAATATTATTGTAATGATTTAATTAGAGAAAAATATTCAAATGTGATCTTGTTAGAATCCTCTAGATGTCTAGATTTAGAATATATAGTTTATATAATTTTTATTTGTACCAATTTTAAAATATGAAGAATTAAAGAAATGCAAGGAACTTTGTGTAGAAAAATAAAAGTGTATTGGGAGTTGTGTAGAATAGTAAAAGTGATTACTTTTAATGGGATTTAGAAACCATTAAGATTCTAATCATATTTATATTAATTAAATTTATCTAAAAATGGAAAGTAGCCACAATTCGTGGGACAACCCAAAGAGGAATACGAGCCACAATTCGTGGGACGGAGGGAGTATATGTTTCCAACTTCCACCTGACCTCTCTTGACCTGTTTTCCCTTTCTTAGTGTCGGTTTTAAATGTAATCTGTTTTTTCTTTTGTCTTTGGTGTTTGTTATCCGGCTTTAGCTTTTTTTTAAAAAAAAACTTCCACCTGACCAGCACGAATGCATTCAAATATTGCATATTCAGACTACTCAGTTCTGAATGCATCAATTCAGGAGTCTCACCACTAGACCTGTAACAACCCGAATTTTTGTTATACTATATCAGCAATTATTATTATAATTATGGGATTATATTCTCATTATTATTTTTGGAAATTATTTTATTTTTTGAGGTTATTAAAATTTTACTAACACTACAAGAAAAAAGCAGTATAGCGACCGGCATCAACGACCGCTAGTATGCGGTCGTCGTCAGCGACCGTCTCAGCGACGGCACAAAGACGGTGGTTAGTTTAACGACCGTCTTGACGACAGACAGTCCGGGCATTGGTGGGCTGTGAGTCAACGATCGTTTGAACGACCGTTTTTTGACGGTCGGCGGTCTAACGACCGTCTCTACGACCGCGGTAGACGGTCGCTAAAGTAGGGTTATAACCTTTCCCCTATTCCGCTGTAAAACACAATTACACAATAGCAGTCGACCGTTGTGGCGATTTTTACCGGCGCTTCCGTCGTTTAACGGCCCCGACCACCGCCCGCCGTCGCAACCGTCTCGTCGACGTTCTCCGAGCCACCCCCCTGAACCGTGAACCCCCCCCCCACTCCATCACACTCCGTTCTCGATGCCCTGCACCCCTGGTAAGGCACCGCTGCCCGGCTCCTCCACCGTCGAAGACAACCCCACGGCGGTGGACCTTTGTTTGTTGGTTTACTGTTCGCGTTGGCAGTCGGAATTTGGGCCAAGGTATGAGTTCGGCGCGGCATGAGCAGTGCCAATTCGCAAGCTTCATTTTTTTATTTTTTTTTTGTTTGCTGTGTAATGGTAGTTTTGAATAGCAAAATTGTTTTGTGATGTGCAATCTCTTCTCTTGTTTGTGCGAAATTGTGAAGTGCAATCTGGGACGTTCTTTGCAATTGGGATTTTTTTTTTTTTTGGCCGTTCAATGGGTTGGAAATTTGTGAAGTGCAATGTGGTTATTTTCTTTGCTGTTTAATTGTAGTTTTTTACAATCTACAAATTATTATGGGAATAGGCTGTGACTGGGATTTGAAATGGTTTTGCTGTTTCGATGGTATTGGAATGTGGGGTTGATGTTTTTTGCTTGTTTTGGTTTAGAGGAATACAAATTGAATGTAGTTTGATTGGTGTAATTTGATTTAAGTATTGAAAAAATGTATTGGGAAGAGGTGTTGGACCGTGGGGGTGATGTTTTTGCATATTTTGTTGAAGTTTCTTTCTTATATAGTAATATGTTCTAAAATGGTAGTGATTGTCTGATTTATTATAGCTTCCAGATCAAATATGTCACTATAACTTGGTTGTTTCCATTCGACTTTCCAGATCTCATAAGGGAAGAGACAAAAGGTTCGTGAGCCCTACATTGGACCCGAATTAGCTTGATATTTGGGATTGTATGCAAGGTACACGAAAGCAATCTCTCTGGATTTCTATCTGTTAGTTTGATGTTTTGATGGATTTTTTACTATGATGACTTTGCATTGCGGTGAATTCAGTTCATTGGAGTAGATATTACGTTATTTGAATGATCATCAAGGGAAATTGTTGTTTAACTTGTTGTAAGATTGTTTAGCTTGATAAGTATGTTTTTAAATTCTGAAATCTTACTTTTACTTGTTTAGCTTAGCATTAACATTAATTTCCTCGAATACATAGAGAAAGGGAATCCTTTTCCAATAAGGTTAGATGGAAGCATTTGAGTTATTTAGTTAGCTTATAATATGATTATTACGGTTAACATTACAATGTTTGGTTTATAAGTATCAATAGAAAATTAGAAACTAGTTTAGCCGAAAAAATACTATTTGTTTATTCCATCGTGTATATCCATTATAAAATTCAAATAACAAAGAATAGAAGTCCTAATAAATATGTTACTTTAATAAAACTCCATATCTTCGTTTAAGCATTTTACCCCTATCTTAAAATTCAGTTAGATAATGGAGCGCACTTGGATGTACCGACCACGTGGTGGGGAACTAACACCTGAATTTAAGCAAGGCGTCCTATCCTTTTTGAGGGATTGTCGTAAAAACCCCGAATGTGATATAGTAGAAGGGATGATAAGGTGTCCATGTGCAAGATGTAGGAATAGATGTTATTTACCAGATAATGAAATACAAGGACACCTATACAAAAGAGGATTTGTTGAAAATTACAATCGATGGACTTGTCATGGAGAGCCACACAACTTTCGCCCTCTCTATGATGATGAAGCACCGTCGGGAGGTGCAGCAGATAGGGGCATAGAACCTCCTTCAACCAACTACAGGCAGATGATAATTGATGGACTGGGTTATGGACGTCCCGATGAATTACCAAATAACGCAGACGATGATCCTATGCCACCCGAGGAGCCTAACCCACAAGATAAATTGTTCTATGCCATGTTGGATGCAGCGGACAAGGATTTGTGGCCTGGGTGTAAGAAAATGACATTATTGTCAACTGTTGCGAGGTTGCTAAATATTAAATCGGAGCACCATCTATCTGAAAGATGTTTCGACACCTTATGTCAGCTCATCATTGATACACTGCCGGAGGAGAACTCAATGGTTAAAAATTTCTATGAGGCAAAGAAACTTCTTGAGGGCCTTGGATTACCCGTTCAGAAAATTGATTGTTGTGATAAAGGATGTATGTTGTATTGGAGGGATGATGTGGCCTTACAGAACTGTAAGTTTTGTGCCAGGCCGCGATTTAAAGTTTCCAGCAATGGATCACAAGTTGCAGTTAGTTATATGTTTTATTTCCCTTTAAAAAACAGATTGAAACGTCTGTATTCGTCGGAGGCGACTGCGAAATACATGACATGGCATGTAGGGCATGACCATGGGGGTACTGGTGAGATGTGTCATCCATGCGACTCCAAAGCATGGAAACACTTTGACCAGATTCATCCCGAATTCGGTTCGGAGGGACCAAATGTGAGATTAGGGCTGTGCACCGATGGTTTCCAACCCTTCGGTCAATCAGGTGCCCAATACTCTTGTTGGCCCGTTCTATTGACACCGTACAACCTCCCCCCAGGGATGTGTATGAAGGATGAGTATATGTTCTTGACAGCCATAATACCTGGCAAATCGAGTCCAAAACAAAGGATTGACGTGTACCTACAACCTTTGATTGATGAGCTATTGGAGTTGTGGGACGTTGGGATCACAACATACGACACATTTAGTAAACAAAACTTTCAGATGAAGGCGGCACTGATGTGGACTATAGGAGATTTTCCAGCTTATGCTATGTTGTCCGGTTGGAGTACCTACGGCAAAACTGGATGCCCGGTCTGTATGGAAAGAACCGAGTCTATACGATTGAAGGAGGGTGGGAAACAATCTTGGTTTGATTCGCATCGGAAGTTCCTTCCTACAGACCACCCATTTAGATCAGATAAGACCAGATTTATAAAGGATCGGGCGGAGCAAGGGCTGCCGCCAACCAATAGAAGTGGGGAAGAGATATTGGCCGACATAGATTCACATGGTCTTAGGCGTGTATTTAAAATTGGTAGTGAAGAAGCAAACACACACATCAGCAAGACTTGTGGTTGGAAAAAGAGGAGTATATTCTGGGACCTACCGTACTGGAAAACAAATTTGATCCGTCACAACTTGGATGTCATGCATATCGAGAAGAATGTGTTTGAGAATGTCTTCAACACTGTGATGGACGTCCAAGGGAAGACGAAGGACAATGCTAAAGCACGAGAGGACATCGTTACCCTGTGTAACAGACCAGAATTGCACAGAGATGCCCGTACAGGAAGATATCCTAAGGCTATATACACAATGGACAAGGACAAGAGGGATGTATTTCTTAAGTGGGTGGGTGGCTTGAAGTTTCCAGATGGGTGTGTGTCGAACTTGGGAAGATGTGTAGACACGAATAAGCACAGGATGTTTGGTATGAAGAGCCACGATTGCCATGTGTTCTTGCAGCGTCTTCTTCCCATCGGATGGAGAGAACTACTACCTGTGAGCGTTTGGGAGGCAATAACGGAATTGAGTAATGTGTTTCGTGCCTTAACTGCAAAGACCATCAAAACACATGAAATGGAGAGGTTGGGGTTAGATATTCCATTAGTACTGTGTAAACTAGAAACCATATTCCCACCTGCATTCTTCGATTGTATGGAGCACCTTCCTGTCCACCTACCCTATGAAGCAAGTGTTGCTGGTCCTGTACAGTTCAGATGGATGTATCCCTATGAAAGGTACGAATTCCATTTAAATTTATGAGTACAATAAAAATATTATAGCATTTTCAATATGATAGTGACCATTTCTTGTACTGATCATCTATTACAGGTACCTAAACCGGTTAAAGCGTACGGTGCGCAATAAGGCACACGTTGAAGGGTCTATCTGCAACGCTTATCTTGTCCGAGAAGCATCATTTTTTTGCTCTCATTACTTTGAGAAGCATGTGTTCACCCGTGAGCGAAATGTGCCTAGGAATGACGTTGGTGGTTGCCCGTATGAGGATGATGGCCTTATTAGTATTTTCAAAGTAGGAGGACGTGCACAGGGTAGGGCCAAAAAAAGACGGATGACCGAGCAAGAGTTAAAGGCTGCCCACAACTACGTGCTACTGAATTGCACAGAAACAGAACCGTATATCGAGTTAGTAAATTCAAATTAAATCGTTTTAAATTTTATGTTGTTCCACCAACTTTTTATTTCCTTTATACTAAATTCAAATTCGTTATAAATTATAGGTTGTTCCACCAACATATGCGTTCTGTTAATCCCCAGATTACTGTTCTTGAGATCTCAGCTGCCATGTCTGACCACTTTCCGAAATGGTTTGATGATTACATATCGAGCCATCCGCCCGATATACCAAGTCTACTCGAACTTGCACAAGGACCACTTCCAATAGCTCAATCATTTCCTATGTATTTTATTAACGGAATGAAATTTCACACCGAGAACCATGGTAGAAGTCGAACGACTTACAATAGTGGAGTTTGCATTACGGGCGAATCTCGGGATTTCTTCGGTATTATCGAAGAGATTTTAGTGCTAGAGTACCCTGCATTGCCTTTAAAACAAATTACATTATTCAAATGTAAATGGTTTGACACTCGTGAGGGAGTTGGGACGCGTACTCATGAGAATTACAAGCTAATTGAGGTGAATAAGACGAAGAATCTGCCCTACTACGACCCCTTCATATTTGCCAACCAAGCTGAATAAGTGTGTTATGTTCAATTTCCAACGAACAGACCAAATGCTAGGACTCGTGATTGGTTGGCTGTATGTAAAATTAAGCCTAGGGGTGTGATTACTGTGAAGATGGGCGAAGATGTTGAGGCATTCCAAGTAGATGTGGCAGAACAGCTAGGTATTGAAACTGCAACCATTACGTCTCGCCGAGAGCGGTTAACAGATGATGTAGTCCAGCTTGTAGATCTAAATCCGGATGAGGATATTGACTCAGAAGAATCCCTAGACAATATGTCTACATCAGATGACACCGACATAGATGAATCATCTGAAGAGACATATGATGAGGATTTCGAAGTTTGAAAATTAACATGTAACACAAATTTGTCTTCCTTGTTGCATAATGTCCATATATACACCATATATTAATGTGTTCACTTATACTTCATCTTATATTGTTTACAGATGTCTCAACAGGGGGGTGGCTCGGCTTCTGGCACCCCAAGCCGGCCTGGAACACAGTCAGATTCTACACCAGTTCTGCCTACGCCAGCTGAGACTGCCAGAATGGTGCGAGAGGCACGCGAGCGATGGGCTTTAGACTTGGCAGGTTTGTGTACAGTATCATATTATTTATCCTCTCTGTATATGCCAATAACTTTTAATTTATGTTATGCAGCAGCGCAATCTTCAAGCCAGGAGGATCCACCCGTACAGACACCAGGATCAGACTCTGCGGTACCAGAGACTCCCCCACCACGAACTCCAGGTATTAAACATAGAATGCAACATCGAGTTAAACATTAAATTTACTTCACCATATATATATATATATGTTAAAATTAAAGGATCAGGAGAAACCCCACATGCTCCGCCAGCTCCGCAAGCACCACAAGCCCCTCAGCCCATAGAGAACAGGACAGAGATTAAGCCTAAGGACGGCGTGTAAGTTGCCTAATATAAGAATTTCATTGTTGTCTTTTATTTCATATGTATTTTTCAAATTGATGATTATTTTGTTTAATTGTTAAGTATCCTCATCCCGGGATCACTGGTTAAAAAAATGTGGGATTGTTATCCCATGCGGTCAGATAAGGAAGGGATCTCGTGGATGAAAGTAACGAAGAGGACGAAAGACTTTTATTGGGGTGAATTTCAAGTATGTAATGACTAGCTCTCAGTTAAACTTGTAAATGTTTGATAGTTTTCTGTTACTATTAAATGTCATAAATGAATTTTAAATGGGTGAATCAGAAAGTTGCTCGCTAGGATCCTGCTCACGAAATGCAAGTGAAGAAAGAGTGGGAGCGGAAGAATGTACAGAGGTACGTGTTTGTATGTATGTTGAATATGTTAGTGTACTATTATTACATACAATGAATTGTTCTTCTACAGTGTACTTGACATTAATGATGTTCTAGGTACAAGGACTACACTCTAGATATTAGAAGTGGGAAAAAACCTTATCCACTTGACAGAGAAGTTGCCGAGGCATGGGCGAATTATTGGGCTTCAGCAAAGTTCAAGCAAACGCAAACCAGGAACAAACTGAACAGGCGGCGTGGTCAAGCGGACGGTCCAGCCCTTCCGACGCACACAGCAGGTTCCAGATCACACCCAGCGACACTCGAACATTTGGTATGACTTGCATACTTAATATTTTTTAATTAGAGTCACGTTACATTATTTCATCATCTTTATTTAAAATTTTTATTTGAATATAGACACAAGAACAGGGTAGGGAAATTGAATATCCAGAGTTGCACGAGCACACACACACCAGAAAACATCAGAAGGGTGCTTGGGTTGACACCAAATCAAAGGAGGTCCATGTAAGTTGGCAAAATTACAATTGTTTAAGTTTATTAAAATTACATATCTAAAAAGTATTACATTCACTTTTATGTATATCTATTTGTCACTTCAAACAGGATGAGTTCCATGCTATCAAGGAGATTATTACACAAAGCCAAGCTCCTTTCGATCCAAACCGTACATTTTACGAGGTTGCTGGTGGGCACGATAGGCGGAAGTCCGTGTATGGACTAGGTAAATTAATTAGTTTCATAACTTATTTTAATTACTTTCAATACATAGAGTTAACACTTTTTTCACCTCATTAATCTGTTTAGGATCACTTGCTAAAATCATTCGGCCTACGGGGAGGGACCATAGCGATACTACACAGTCTAGCGCTAGTACTGTCAGTCGGGAGGAGTTTGAAGCGCTGAAGGCAATGCTTGAAAGGTATGGGCAAAAGTGGGAGACTGCGATGGAGGAGTTAGATAGGATGCGGGGAGGACGTAGACCTCGCTCTCCGGGCTCGGGCGATGATGACCATGGAGGAGGTCATGGATTTGGAGGTGGTGATATCACTGTTACGTGAGTGGGTTCATTTAGTGCATACATTTTGGACATATGTGGATAGTTGGATACATTTTGGATATATTTTGGATTGTTGGCTTCATTTTGGATGATGTCTTAGTTACTTGGTTGGGTGACACTTTGTGAATTTTAGATGAAAGAACTTATGAATTTTAGATTCATGTACATGATTATGTAGTTGATGTTCGATGTTCAATATTCAATGGAGATAGGTCTTTGATGGTTTTAATTATGTATTTCTTTGAATCTCGTAGCATGGTGGAATGGATTTGTATTTGATGGTGTATTGTTTGAATGAGTTATTTGGAATGGTTGGAATGGTTGGAATGGTTGGTATGGATTGTGTTGTATGTACAGGTTGGATTACTGCCATATAAATAGGCCTGTTGGCCAGTAACAGATTTAGCGACCGTCAAAACGGTCGCTAAAACGGTCGCTAGGCTTAGCGACCGTCGTGAGGGTCGCCGAGACGGTCGCTAGTTCAAACCGGAGCACGGATCCGGTTCAGTGTTTAACGACCGCAACAGACTGTCGTTGTGACGGTCGTAAAAGTTAACGACCGCCCATGCGGTCGTTAACTCGGTCGTTATAACGAACGACCGCATCGGACGTCGTCGCCGTTTATTTACTTACGGACACTATAGCGACCGGCGTTATGCGGTCGCTAAGACGGTCGCTAAACCATTTTAGCGACCCGTCTCTCTAGTTAGCGACCGCATCTGACGGTCGTTATAGCCATTTTTTCTTGTAGTGTAAGGGGTATTGTGTTGTATTTGAAATGATTTATTTTAAAGAAAGACTATTTTGTTGATTAAAAAAAATTATATATTTATATATATATGTATAATAAAGTCTATTACTACTCCTTAGTAAAATTATTATGTGTGGAGTATTATTATGTGTGGAGTATTATTTTAGAAACATTAGTTGCAATTACTAGTGATTTTTTTTTCAAATGATTATTACCGTTAGTTTATTTTTTTTTAAAAAAAAGGTATTGTTGTTATATTTAAAAGTTTATTATTATTATTATTATTATTATTATTATTATTATTATTATTTAGACTATGTTAATTTATATATATAATTATTATGTGTGGATAGGGATACATGTGGATAAGGATACATACACTATGTAACTTTGTTTTAAATAAATAAATAAACATATATAATATCATGTTAAGAGGAAGTCGGTAAGTGTGCATATATATGTATACATTCGTAAACTAATAATATATGAAGTTTTTGAATCCCACATCGGAAAATCACTAAATTCAATACCTTAAATTTTCCTATATATAGGTGAGTCCGGCCATGTACATATACGGGTAATATCAAGCAAAAGCTTACTTGTTTTTACAAGGCGAGCTTAGTTAAATTTTTATTTTTATTTTATTATTATTATTATTATTATTATTATTATTATTATTATTGTGGTGATGCCTTCGCGTTGCCCCGGTCTTTCTTTTAAAAGAGTGACCTTATAATTTTATGTTTGTAGCATAGTAGCCGGGGAGGCGCTAAAGATCTGCTAGGCGAGTTGGTGGTAGTTTAATATTTTGCGGTTTGCGGTAGAGTAAGTTTTCTATACTCTTCTTTAAGCTCCCTATGCTTTTCTGCCCTTATTATTTTGATTCGCTTCCTTTATTGGTTTCCTGTATCCGCTTTCCCTATTTATTTAGCTTGTCTTTGCTTCGCTTTCCTTATTCAGTTTGTCTTTGTCTTAGTAGTAGGCCTTTATTTTCGTTCATACTTTAGTAGCTGGCATTATTTTTTTTTGTTCTTGCCCTACTAGCAGTAGGCTATTATTGTTTCTTATTGGCCTACAATATCCGTTATCGCTTGTTCGTTCCTTGATCATTGTTTTATTTGTTAGCCTTGTTGTTCCTGTTGCACTCGCTTCCGTCGCGTATTTCCTTTTGACTTCATTCCGATCGCATTTGATTTATGTAGACAATCGCTGTATAAAAAACCACTTTGACTATATGTCCTAAGTACGACAACATAGGTTATAGCCATCCCGCCGAGGGGTTTCATGGCATATATGAGAGAGACCAATTCATTGATGATCTTTGTTGAACCTGGTGAGGTAATCCAACTTGTTGTTGACTCTTTGACCTGCAAGCGCCCTTAAAGGGTAATTATCTATTGATTAATAGATAACAAGCATGATTGAGGTTGACTTGCCGTGTGACGGCCCGTGTTCAGTAGGCACTGGAAAATGCCATATAGAGTGACCCCTGATCTAAATGAGATCGGGTGCGACCCGAGATTTAGTCAGGATACCGGTATTGTGATGTTCATTCTGAATCCCTCTAACATGCATGCAACCATTGATATGGTTAATTATATCTGGGCAGTTGCCCCTGTTGAGATTTCGGGTTGCTCCCGAAATTAATATCTATATTGTCGAATTGCTGGATATTGAATTGAGAGAACCCTTATTGTGTTGTTAATATGGTTGAGTTTCTAGTTACTGCTTTGAAATTTCCTTTATTGTGTTGCCCCTATTGTTGATCTCGTGCTTATTTATCTGAAAGCAACAATGTGTTGTCCATAATTCTTTGGTTGTTCGTTGATTCCGAGTATAGGGAACTTACCAGCGAATCCATCGGTGATAATCCTTCTTTCTTTATTCCTTTTTCCTTCCAGGTTAAGATTAAAGATTGACATGGGAAGGGAGCACTACACCTGCATATTTTTTGCATAAAAGTTTTCATTAATTTTGGAAGATGTCGGACTTTTTGACAACGCTGCGTTGTGATTTTGGTATCTTTTGTATAAACTCAAAAATGATTATTATCCCTGCATTGTATATTGTTTTGAGAAACGATGCTCATTTTGATAAAATATTACTCCCTCCGTCCCATCTAACTTGTCTTGTTTGACTTCTGCACACAATCCAATGCAGTTTTTAAATCCTTAATATATCAAAATATATACAATGAAAAATTATGCAAAATATATATTCTAAAACTACATAATCATAGATTCTAATAAGACCAAATTCGACTATTTTTTTCGAATATATACCTACAAGAAAATTGAATCAATGCCGAATAATGAACAGTGTCAAAAAGTCAAACCAGACACATTAGCTGGGACGGAGGGAGTATATTTGTTATCTTTAAGCTTGGTTGTTGAAAATGGATAATTGATATACTCATTTTAGCCTTAGCATCTCCTGAATAAGCCCGATGTGTTAGATCGAGTCTTATTGGGGAGGTGTGGCGGTAACACCCGCAAGTCCGAAAAACTGGGGTGTTACAAGACCTGTCAAAACGGGCTTAGCCCGTTGGGCCGGCCCGTCCCGCAGGGTAAAAAGTGTGGGGCAAGCTCAACTTTTAGAGGCACGTTTAGATGCGGGCCCAACCCACGGCGGGGCGGGCTTTTGCGGGTAGGGCCTGCGGCGGGGCAGGCCTACCCGCGGGCTTTCATTATTATTATTTTTTATTTTCTTTTAAAACGTTGTGTATCGAACGAATTTATTATTCTTTAGTATTAATGTTTAGCATAAAGCCATCAAATATTTAAATTATTGAATTAATTGCATATTGAATTACAAATCTTCATACAAATTATCTGTCTCTTCTAATATTTTCATGTTCACTAATTTTATGGGTATCAAGTTTTTAAGTTCAAAACTCCTTTTATTCTATTTATTAAAAATTATGAGTGCAATTTTTTTTAAATATAAATTAATGAATTATGCGCATACAGTTTTACCTAATAAAATACAAATTTTAGTGAATTATGTCCAAACAGTCTTACCTAATAAAATATAGAATTAATGAATTATGCTCAGACAGTCTTACCTAATACAACTTTAGCAAATACTTCATCTGTGAGACCTAAAATTTTTATCAGTTCAATCATTAATTATAAAACTTTTGTCACACATATTATATTTTACAAAATTTAATATACTCCTTTAGTATTAAAAATGGAATAATCATAAATTATTTTAAAGAATTATTCAAAAAATCCATATTAAAGTAAATAATTGTGCCAATAAATACACACTTACTTATTTATAATTATAAATACCAATTATAAATCTTTTTATTTCGTTTTTAATACATACATTAAAAAATATATCCGAATTTATTTTTTTTACAAATAAAAAATAATACTATTATTTCATAAAAAAAAGCCCGCGGGCCGGCCCGCATAACCCGTTGCCCGCGTATGGGGCGGGTTGGGCCTAGACATTTTGAGCCCGCCCCATTTAGGCCCGCCCCGTTCAAGCACGCAAAAACGCGGGGGCCGCGCGGGCCGGCCCATGTCGCCCCGCAGGCCCGTTTCGACACCTCTACTCACCGCACTGTTAATTTTTTATTTTTTTTAAAAAATTGCGTATAATTATGAAAGCTAAAATTTAAGCTAAGCTCTCTTTAATTAAATTTGATTGGAAAAAAAAAACAGCAAGAAAAGAAAACAGTAGTAAGGTGAGAAGTTAAAATTCGACTACCATGAATGATTTAATGGATCCAAATTTTATATTTGGATCTAGCCAATTAATCATTGTAATAATAGTTTCAAATAATATGAACCCTATTTTGGTCCCTTTTATATGTGGGTTTGGGGCTGCTGATAGGATGCAGGTGACTGCATGGTACAGGTGTGGGAAGAGCGTTTATTTTTGTGATGCTTAGGAAGTATGTGATGCATAAGATTATTTTTGTGATGAAAGTTGGAGGGTTATTATGTAATGGATATAACTATTTTTGTGATGCCTCTTGCAACCACATCACAAAAAGAGCTTTGGGCAACATATCTGCACTGCAGTCAAAGTATTATTTTGCACATAAACTCTATTGTGGGTTTGAATCAATAATTTTATGCATTATTCATATTGGAGATATGGAGTATTACTTTGTAAAACTTTAACGATTCATGTCATGTCCAAAATTTCACTCACTAAAGATATTCATGTTTTCCCTTATTACTTACTGTCATTTACATAAAGAACAGGAAAAACAGTGAGAGAAAAACCCACTCAAAAAGAAACCCTATAAAAGTAATCAACGTAATATAGATGTAGGAATTGGACGATTAGTAGGCCTTTTTAGGAGGCATGATGAATGTCACAAACAAATGGAAAAGAAATGATTAATCAATTTTTATTTTGTTTTTGTGAAATCGAGTATCCCAGGACACATTAAACCTAAGACTAATCCGTTGAGAATCTGCAAGGGCAATTAATTAGTGCGTCTCTCCCAAAGCAGTTTTTTGCATATACAATGCTCGAACTCAAGACCAAGCTTAAGCAACTAGAGCTCATCCACTCAAGCCAACTGCGGTTGGTAGAAATGATTAATTAATTTTTGAAAGCAATAAAAAATAAATAAAAAAAGCTCCTTTTAAAATTATGCAGTATACTTCCTCCGTTTTTTAAAGATAGCTACAGACTCATTCAGCACGCAGTCCAATGCACATTTTAAACCATTAATAATTCAAATTCGGTACATGTAAAAATTCTAAAAGTTCGATATTTAAAATCTAAAAGACGAGACGAATCTAACAAGATCACACTTGGATATCTTTTAACTTGTATAACCATGAGAAAACTTTAAGTCAAAGTATATAAGTGAACAGTACTCATTAGTCAACAGTAGCTAACAAAAAAAAATGGAGGGAGTATTACACTTCACCTTATATTTTTTTAAATTTTTTACATAAATTCAAACATTTGAATTGAGGAAAGAGTCCAATAATATATAGGAAAATTTTATGACTGGAAATTTGAAACAAATCTTCATCCATAAATCTTAAAGGTTTTTTTTATTATTAATAAGAATCCACTTGTTCCTTCATTATTAGTATTTTTGTTATTGTTATTAAATCATAAACACAACAAAAATCTTCTTTCAACATTTGGCACCGGACAAATTTACCTTAAAAAACGTATCAAAATTAAATACATAATTGTTTTTCAATAAATTATTACGACGGAGTAGTATCTAATAGAACAACCACGCACACGAATGACGAATGTATCTCAATTCAAAAGGCAAAAAAAAAGAAAAAGAAAATATTACAACGGTCAAATTCCAACTCCCTCACCCACTGTTCCGGCGCCGCCTCCGCCGCCGCCCGGAACCAACTCTCGGAGCATCGCCACCACCTGCAGCATATTCGGCCGCTTTGACGGGAAGTCATCCACACACTGCAACGTCACCTCCAAATACCTCACCATCTCCTTCACCTCCTCCGCCTCTGCCTCCGCCGCCGCCGCCTTCGCCGTCCCCTCCGCCACCAGCTCCGCGTCAATCACCTCCATCCCCTTCCCTTCCCTCACCTTCCCCTTCACCCACCCCACCAAATTCGTATCCCCAAAATCCTCCTTGTCCGTCGGCCTCTTCCCCGTCAGCAACTCCAGCAGGATCACCCCGAACGAGTACACGTCCCCCTTCGCCGTGCACCGGAAGCTCTGGTAATACTCCGGCGGCACGTACCCCGGCGTCCCCGCCAGCGTGCTCACGCTGAGGTGCGTGTCCAGGGCGCTGATCAGCCGCGCCATCCCAAAATCCGAAACCCTAGCGTCCATCTCGTTGTCCAGCAGGACATTGCTCGATTTCATGTCGCGATGAATGATGTGGGGGATGCAATTGTGGTGGAGGAAGCAGAGCCCCTTCGCCGCGCCGCGCGCGATTTTCTTGCGCTCCTCCCATGTCAGAATCCGCCTGTCTTTCGTCCTCGTCCTGCCGTGGAGCATCTCTTCCAGGCTCCCGAATTCCATGAACTCGTACACTAGAAGCCTCTCCTCGCCGACTTTGCAGTACCTGTTTGAAACAGATAAAAATTCAATCTTTGAAACAGATAAAAATTCAATCTTTTATTTAGTGATTGCTAGGAGTAATTGTTCTACCAAAGTAACTAATAACGTACCCCAAAAGTGGGACGAGGTTCTTGTGCTTGATCTTGCCTAATGTCTCCATTTCGGCCATGAATTCTCTATCTCCCTGGCAGCTTAACCGAATGAGTTTCTTGATCGCTACACTGGACCCATCCTTGAGCGTCGCTTTGAAGACTTCCCCGAATCCGCCGGATCCAATCATGCTCGCATTCGAGAACCCGTTCGTGGCCTCAATAAGCTGCGAGAATTTCAGTTTCCTCAGCTGCCTCTGGAATGTGGCCACATTGATGCTTAACGGCTCCTTCTCCTTCTCAATTTTCCATGTCGTCGCCGACTGTGAAGCCTGCAGGCTGCTGAGCATCTTCACCCCTTCGGCCTCCCTCCGCCTCGCGCGCATTGCGATCGCCCAAACAATGAGTATACAGATGGAGGCTACCGAAATGAGTATCCCCATCACAATGCTGTTAGCCCAAGAAGCGGCCGAGCCTCTCCGGCCATGTTTTGCGCCTTGGTCGGGGTCCCCCGACGCCTGCGGGTTGTCATTGTTCCGGCATTCATCCAATGGGACCCCGCATAGCCCGGGATTATTCGCGTACTGGCTGGCGGGGAGCGTGCTGAGCTGTCCCCGGGATGGAATCTGGCCTGTTAGCTCGTTGTTGGACAGATCAATCTGAACCAGGAACGACAGGTTCGAGAATGAATCCGGGATGTGACCCTGTAACCTGTTGTGGGACGCATCGAACACGCCGAGATTCTTGAGCATGCCGAATGAGTCGGGGATCTCGCCCGATAGCTGGTTATGCGATATAACAAGAACCTGCAAGGCGATCATTTCGCCGAATCCATCGGGGATTTTCCCCCTCAGCTGATTGTAGGATAGATCGAGATATTCCAGCGTCTGATACCGTGTGAAGAGACTCAACACCGGACCAGCGTACATCCGTGTAAAGTCGCAGCTCCTCAATGAAGGCACCTGCAGTAGCCTCTCGGGGCGAATGCCTGCGAATTCGAGCAATCCTCCAACTCCTCGACACGAATTCCCCACATTTCGAACGAACACGAGCGTATTCCCTGATAGGATCCCCGTCAGCGCCTTCGCCCCGAGCTGTCTCCCGAGTCTTGGGGGAATTTCACCGCTCAGCTGATTGCTGTTCAAATCCAACCAGACTAAACTGCTGCAGTTTGCTAATTCCTTGGGAATCTCTCCACTCAAGCTGTTGTTAGCCAGTTGCAGGACCGCCAGCCTCGTGAGGAACCCGAATTCCTTGGGGATTTCGCCGCTCAGCCCATTGCTGGTGAGGGAAATCCACTCGATGTTGAGACAATTGAACAGCTGGGTTGGGATTTTCCCGCTCAAATGATTGTTGTTCAAGATTAGGTTTTTAAGCTTCGTGCATTTCCCGAGCTCTGCCGGTATGCTCCCTTCTAAGCTGTTGTACCAAGCAATAAGCTGCTCGAGATTTCCGAGATTCCCCAACTCGGGTGGGATTGATCCGTTGAGGTAATTTATGCTGAAATCAATTATCTTCAGCTGCGAGCATTGAGATAGTTGGGGCGGGATTTCCCCGTAAAGTAAATTATCCGGCGCGCGGAGTTCTTCAAGGGAGCCTGCACCAGGACATATATCTGGAGGAATCGTCCCGGATAGCATATTGGAGCTGAAATCCACGATTCTGAGCTTCTTACAGAACGAAATCGAGCTGGGGAACTCGCCAGAAATCCTGTTGCTGCTAAGCAGGAGGCTTTCCAGGGATGTCAAGCTCTTCAGGACCGAATTTGGGAACGGACCGGTTAAGTTGTTGCTGGACAGGTCAATCATCTGGAGCCAAGTGCACGACGAAAACGAATCAGGGATCGACCCTGTCAGGTTGTTCTTCGACAATTTAAGCTCCATAAGCGATCCACAAGTTCCCCCCAATTCGGAAGGGATCCAACCCGTCAAACGATTGTGCGAAAGATCCAATCTTTGCAGGCTTTTCATCGCCCCGAACGACGCCGGAATTTCTCCAGATAGGGAATTCTCCGGCACGATCAAATTGACTAAACTGGAGCAGTTCGACAGGGAATTCGGCAGGGATCCAGCCATCTGGTTCCCCGACCAGTCCAGATGAGTCAGGGAGCTGCACGCTTCAATATTCAAACCCGAAACCGAACCCGAAATGTTGTTGTAAGAAAGATCGAGGTATCTGAGTTTATCAATCTTCACAAAAAGATTGTCCGGCAATGACCCCGTGATGTTATTAAAAGCAAGATTGACATACTCTAAATTGGGGCAATTAGAAAACGCATTCTCCGGCAAATGCCCGAAAATTCCGGCGAAGGAAAGTTCAAGAAACCTGACGGAATACGGTATTTGGGCGAGGGCAACGGACGCGTTGACAGAGAAGGAATTGGCGGAGAGGTTGAGGGAGGTGAGGGCGTCCATTAACGAAAAGGGGGCGAAGGAAATCTGGCCGAAGAGATTGGATTGGGCGAGATCGACGGCGGAGATTCGGCCGAGGGTGCAGGCGATGCCCCGCCAGGCGCAGGGATTCTTGGTGGGATCCCAATTGGAGAGGACCCCATCGGGGTCCTTGTCGATCATTTTCTTGAAGGAGAGGAGGGCGGCGGCGTCGGATTTGATGGACGACGCCGTGGATTGGGAGGAGACGTAGAAGGAAAAGAAAAGGAGAGTGAATGTGAGTAGAGGCGCGGCAATGGTGGCCATGGGTGGATGGAAGGAATGATGGGAATGGGGAGTGCTTTGGGGAAAGAAGGGGGCTTTAGGAAAAGGTTTTTGTAGGTGGCAATGTGGGATTTTTTTTAAAATACGAAATCAGGGCACAGATCGCAGAGATGGAGTGTGTAAGGATTAGGGATGGTCGGAATGGAGTATCTTAGGACAGATAATGGTGTTTAAAGCAAATCTGGTCCAAAATTCTGCTGATTTGGGGCAATAAACGTGTGAGAGTGATAGTGGAGAAATGCAAATGGGTCAAAGAAAGGTGGGGGCCAAACATGGACAAAACCAGGAGCTTTTCTCTGACAACAAAGGTATATATATGTATACTCCATATTAGTAGTAGTAGTGTGTGAGTAGTAGTACTAGTAATTTATTACACAGATAATTAAAGGTGTGTCTGTAGGGTGTAGTAGGGTGGGGATGAGTGAGTCAGACAGTGTCAAGAGGCGTGAGAATGTTCCCTCCAAATTTAATGCCAATACACAGTAGTAGCAACCAACCATGATTGATGATTCCATCAAATTTTTAATGATTTTCTACCTACAGGCATTCCCCCCTTGATAGGGATAATGCATTGTCATAATGTGGAAGTGCAAGTTAGGCTAATTAAGTCATAAATTACTACTACTTTCTTTTTACTTGCATGTTGATTTGGCTTGAGTAAAATATACTATCAAAGTTATTAATAGTATAAAACAGTCTACTTTTTTCTTTTCTCTCAAGCTTTGAAAAAAGCTGGGAATTAAAAATTTTCTTTCTTTCTTTTTTTAATCTTTATGAGAAATCACAGTGATAAGAATGATGAATTGGAATAATAATAATTACTCATCCCATTGGCATATGGGGACCTAAACATGCCCCCCTTTTTTCTCCAACAAATCATTGGACTTTTTGGTTGCTCAATCTCCCAAGCTTCAAGTTACATTCAATAACATATGCTTTTCATGTATATATGGAATTTTTTTAGTTTTTTTTTTTCTTTATTATTGGTGTGATATAGTAGTAAATGTAAAAAGTTTTGTATTTAATTTATATAATATGATGGTGGCTACTCACTAGTGATCACTACACTAGTCCATATGCATGGTATATGTACTATATACTATATCATTTTTCCTCTTTTGAGTGAGTGTATAATTTGAGTTGTAGGAATTAGTTAGAGCAATGAGCACATCCATCTGGAATTGGATCACAACATCAAACTTTAACCTTTTCAGCTGACCATCCATCAGTATATACTTAGTACTATAACACATATTGTCTACCTCATGGAAGACAATGTGTTGTTCCTTTCCTACATTGCTTCATCTATATCTCCATTTTATTACTTTCTCAAAAATATACTCCCTCCGTCCCATTTAATTTGTCTTATTTTACTTTTGCACACAATCCAATGCACTTTTTCAACCGTTAATATCTCAAAATATGTACAATAAAAAAGAATTATGTGAAATATATATTATAAAACTACATAATTATACGATTCTAACAAGACTCAACTCGACTATTTTTTTCCAAATATATACTTACAATAAAATCGAGTCATCAAAGTTGAACAATGAACAGTGTCAAAAAATCAAACGTGACACATTAATTAGCTGGGACGGATATAAACTCACCATTGTTTCGCCGCCACGGTATAATTGTATCCATATTCCATAATGATCGATACTGGAAACTGAATATTTTGGACATAATTTGATCGAATGATCACATGAAGTTTTCAGAAATCACTACAAGAATTTTCTGTTTTAGCGACCGAAACAATTTGGTAAAATTCGGTAGCTAAAGGGGTTAGCGACCGAATTTGCGACCGAAATTCGTTAGCGACCATAATTTTAGCAACCGAAACTCGTTAGCTATCACAATTTTAGCGACCGAATCCGGATTTTTTCTAGTAGTGAATTGATTCGCATTAAAAGTTCTGATTTTATTATTGAATGGAGAATCCCATAATCTGATCATGTGCATGGTGTTATTTAGGAATGGCAATATGGCATGACTTATTCACTTAAGGGTTGTTGAATTTATTAAAAAAAAAAAAAAAAAACACTCACAGCAACCAAAGTACTTTCAATATTCACCATGCATATATATAGTGGAAATAAGATGGAAGTAATTAAGCTTTAGTCAAATTCAGCATATCCACCAATCGATATTAATATTATGATTATTGGAAGAATGGAATATATATGTATTGGCATATGCAATCACTGAATCACCCCCCCCCCCCCCCCCCCCCCCACAAATAAAAACTACTATCATATCATTGGACTTAGTTCAATCCTAAATACTAGCTAGCATTCCAAATCCCAATCCCAAAATATATCAAATGATTGATTATTCAAACATGAAGTACTAGTATAAATTTATCATCACACAATATATATACCCACTCGAGATTCGAACTAGTCGTAAAGCAAAATTTAAAATTTATCACGCTCATAATTATTATTGGGATAGTCAAAAAACTTTTTAATGGGGTTCATACGTATGTCATTTTCTCTGGGGAAATCCACACAACAAATCAAAGATTTGTACTCATCCAATTATTGCAAACTCTTTGGAAAATTTGAGGTTTATTTATGCTGCCCGGATATCATTTTTTTTTTTTTGGGGGGGGGGGGGGGGGGGGGCTTAAGTAAGTTATTGAGATACTACAAATAAGGAGTTGTTTGGATGGGATTTTATAGTCTCTTTTGTTTGCACGTTGCTATTTCAAAATATATATATATATATATATAGTTTTTTTTAACGGGAAATCCAAAAGAAAGGCCTCGCACAACAAATACTCACAATACAAGACACGCGTACCAAAATACTCCCAAAATACAACCCATACAATATTTTTCATATACTTTTGAAATTCAAAATGGTGAAATGACAAAGTAACCCCTCGGTCAAAAAATACTCAAACCAAATGGAGAAGGGTAGATTAGCCATTTCCCCTTTATGTCTTGTCGGGCGCATCTCCCCATGCCTGCAACCGTCAGGCAGCATTGAAGGTGCACGTCTCCTTCACCGGCCGCTCACCCATCTCCCCCCCTCTTCACGTCCGAAAATCGAAACCGCCGTCCCCATTGCGAAAAAGAAACCGTCGGAGCAATTACCACGTGGAGTTTGAAGAACGGGCGACGCTTCAACCTCCATTCTTCGCGATAAAGTGTCGGACGTTGGTTTGGGGCCGAAGATTGAAAAGAAATCGGTTTTTGAAGCTTCGAAGAAACCCAATCGAAATCGAAGCTCGGTGGTGAACCCTAATCAAGGTATGCAATGCAATGGGCTTTGTGATTTTACTGTTACACGAGTATGGGCATACTTTTTTTCGTGTTGCAAGGTTGGAAGATTGAATTTTATAGTTTTTAGGGTTGTGAAGCATCGGTTTTAGGGTTTGCTTAGGGTTTGAGATGTTTTTATGATTTTGATTGTCATTCTGTGTTGATCGAAAAGTAGATACAATTCTGGTTCGGTTCGCTGGATGTGTTTGAGCGATGTTTTGTTTTTTGCCTAATGCTAAGTTCTGGGAATATTGTTATGTCGCTTAAGACGGATTTCTGTATTGGCAAAATTGTTACACCGGTATTATTCGTGCATAGGACGGGTATAATTTGTGATGTGCATAAGTACGTTTGAACAACGGGTATGCATTATCATTATGGATAATTATTGGCTGCAATCGATATTAGGTTCTGCAAAATAATCTATTTGATTCTGGTCTAAAGTTGCTCGATAAGGTCCGGAGTTCTTTTGTAGTTTAGGAAATGTTGTTGAAATGATGATACATTGTTGTTTGGGCTCTTGTAATTTCTGTATGTAGCAAACTGGATAGCGGTATATAATCGTATGAACACCATTAGGAGTTGTGTATGACCCCTGTATGTTTTTTTGTTGGCATAATTAATAGAGATGCCGCCAAGACGTAGCAAGAAGAAGAAGTCACAAACTGATGAGGCCGGGAAGGCTACCATCACAGCTCGATGCACAATAAGTGTCCTCCAAGACGCCATGAATTCTATTGAAAACACGATCACTGAAGCACAGTGGGAAGCCATTAGAGCGACTCCTTTCCACCACTTTGCAAAGCTGCAGGGTACGTACAGCAGCAAGACGTTGCTGCAGGCGTTGGTGGAGTGCTTCAACGGGAATTTAAGTGCATTCGTGTTTGGACAGGGATTTACAGTGCCGTTCGAGGCATGGGAATACTCCGTGGTGTTGGGGCTGCAGTACGAAGGCATGTACGTTCACCCTAGGTGTGTGCCTGAATCCGAGTTCAAGCAGAAGTATTTTCCAAAGGGTGGAGCTCTGTATAGGCCGGATTTAGTGGAGCTAATGGTGAACTTGGCTGGAACGGATAATACAGTCGATTTCGCGAGGGCGTACGTTTTGGTGGTCTTTTCCTGCCTCTTGTTCCCCAGCTCGTCCTTGATCGTCCCCGAGTTTCTTGTTCACCACGTGGACAAGTTAGACCGACTCGAGGAATATGCCTGGGGTGCGGCCGCACACGAGTATTTGGTTGCTTCGATGCGGCTCCATAATGAGAAGGGGAAGGTGTATTTAGATGGCTGCACTTTCGGGCTGGTGGTGAGTTTTTAATAAAAATGCTCTTACCTACACAATATTACTGTTATATCACAAGAACACCTATTTCTCACTACTGTTGTACCAATTTACCAATGTAGGGATGGTTCTACGAGCGATTTCCGCACATGGCCGATCCACTGGTCGAACCGATTATCCCAAGATTCGTGAGATGGAAGGAAGCGCAACGTGACCTTGTTGAATGTCGCGAGGATCTGAAACAGCTGAGGGCACAGGACCTGCGGCCCTTACGCATCAGCAAGAGAGAGAAGAGATTTGTGGAGCCTGTGGTGCCGGTGCCCGTCCCCAGTAGGGCCAAAATCCCCGAGGAGAAGGCCATAGATGACGAGATCCCCGTAAGGGTGAAGACGACGAGAAAGAAAAAGCCAAAGGAGGAGGAGAAGAAAGAGGACGAAGAGAAGTTGAAGGAGAATTTGGAGACCGAACAGGAACCGAACGAGAAAAAGGGAAAGGTATATACATCGATGTTATCGTTTTGGTCTGTTGCACCGAGTGCATAAGAAGGGTGCTTAATTATCTGTTAGATGGGTATTGTTTTTTTAAGATTGTTGTATTGTCTGATTCTTTGGCAGATTGAGGAGGATTTACCAAACGACGAACCAGAGACAAGTGAGGATGGAGAGTATGTGTCAGGGGCTGACACTGATGAGGAGGCGAAGAAAAAGGCGGAGGTGAAGGCGGCAAGCAGTGAGGATTCAGAGTACGTGGAAGAGTCTTCGGACGGCGACGACAGTGATGAGGACTACGTGAATGAGAAGGTTGCCCGGGCAGTGGCATATGGCAAGCAGGAATCTACACGGAAGGCAACAAAGACAGCAGGTATGAATGAGGGAAATAATACAATGGCGATGAAAATTTTTGGGCCATCTCATGATGAGGTGGCAACGGCAGTCGAGGGAATGTTAATTCTCTCCAATTCTATACCATCACCGTTTGATCCGTTTACACTTGTTCCGTTGTCTACAGCTGAACAACGGGGGAAGCGTAAGCCGGATCCCCCTCTGTATACACCGGATACACGCAGCAAAAAGCAGCGTGTGAACCGTGTACTGGACCTCACAGGCCCTTCTCCTGAAAAGAAAAAAACTGTTGTGCGTATGGATTTTGAGGAGGAGACCTGTTATCGTTATTCGGGCCGGAGGGGGTATGCCGGCGCTGACAGGCTATCGGCTGATGAGAGATGGATTTTGGAGCGGTTTATCGACGCTCCAAAAGGGAGGTATTGTATTCTCTGTCTTCTAGTACTCTAGTTTCTTTGGATTGGTATTGGTATTCTTTAAAATAGTATTTTTTTTCCTGATTTTATGGGTTTAATTTATTTTCGGATTGTACATTTGGTAGTGGATTTGTGTGGAGCCAAGGCATCTACACAGTGCTGCCCTCGAGCATTCTGCTGCTGCTTTTTAATGAGGCAGTATGCAATGATCTCGTTGGGAGTTACATTGCTCTTATATGCAGCCAAAGGTTCCGCAGTGCTAATGGTATAACCACGAGGGTCGGATTCATAAGTCCATACACGACGGTGAGTAATTTATTTAATTTACTGTATGCGTATGCACCTTCACATATATTTTGCAACCTTATGGGATAAACTACTGCGAAACAGACGCGTATATTGGCGCTGGAGAAGAAAGGGGGAGAGCTTGATTTTGATGCATTCGAGGAGAGCTATAAAACTCTTTGGCAGCCGGGGCGCGATGAATTCGAACGGCTTAGCATCTTGATCACAGGCGGACTTGACTACGTGCTGCTGCCGGTGACGACAAATTATCACTGGTTCTTGATTGTTTTGGACCTTCAGAGGATGGAAATAACAATTCAGAACTCCTTGTGGCCGGCAGATAACAGCGTTGCGCAGAGGAAAATTGTAAGTCACCATGTGTCTATTTTTTTGGTACCCAGACCTTATTGTTTAGTATTAAGTCTTTCAATTTCGGTATACTATTTGCTTATGACGGGTATTCATGTTGCTTGCAATATGTATATATTTGGAATCTACAGGCGGAATTTTTAGTGTGGTACCTGAACAGCAAGCATGATTTGGCAGTGAACGAGGACATCATGTTAAGAAGGACATGTAGGCAGCAGGGTGATGGACAACTGGACTGCGGGGTGCACGTTATGTGGTGGGCTGAGGCATTTTTGCGGAATGATCCTGCATTCTGGGCGGAGGAGGCCACTGTTGATATTAAGGTGCACCGTGCCAAAGTGGCGTTGCGACTTCTAAGGGATGCTATGGAGCGGACTGTTCAGCAGGCAGCGGAGGAGGCGGGGTTGACCCGGCCAACTGTGGAGGGTCAACCGGATGCGATGGAGGCCGAGCAGACTGCGCCGGATCAAGCGGATCCGAAGGTGGCCGACCCCAGTGTTGTGGATCAGGCGGATCCAAAGCTGGCTGACCCGACTGTTGTGGATCAAGCGGATGAGAAGGTACCCGAGCCCACTATTGATGATCCCACCGATCCGAAGGTAACCGAGCCCATTCTTGAGGATCCCGCTGCTCCAAAGGAGGTCCACCCCACTGCTGATGATCCCGCCGATCCGAAGGTAACCGAGCCCATTCGTGAGGAACCCGCTGCTCCAAAGGAGCCCCACCCCACTTCTCCCGATGTACCCAACCCAAATGCTGTTCACTGTCCGGTCCCGCTTCAAATATACGCTCCGATGGTTTTGGGGTTGTTGGCACCCGTTACCACACCAAGAAATCCCGCTTATGCCACTCAGCCGCCGAGGACTGATCCTGCCCCTCCGCATGATCCTGTCCCTCCTGCACCTGCCCGTCCCGATTCCGCAGCGGCGGATGCTGCCCCTCCTCATGCTCCTGCCCCTCCTCCCGCGCCTGCCCTGTCTGATCCCACGACGACGGATGTTGCCCCTCCTCATGCTCCTGTCCCTCCTCCCGCGCCTGGCTTGTCTGATCCCGTGACGACGGATGCTGTTCCTGGCACTGATGATCCCGCCGCGACGGTGGCTGCCCCCCCATCTCATGACCCGTCTCTTGGTAAGGATGCATTGTGACAATTGTTGGTTGTATGATCGTTGGACTGATGGTTTTCTGGATTCGATGGACAGTTGTATTGTTTATGCTTGATTCATGGTATTTGCGCTTTGGACAATGGTATATTGATGTGATCCCGCGTTTTGTGAGTTTGTATGAATGGTACGTTGATATGACGTACGTATGAATGGACATCAGTATTGTTCGTAAATGGTTGTTCGCCTGAATTGGTATTTTGAATCGTTTCCTCTAATTCGATGTCGAATTATGCATGTTCGACCGACATACAACATTGCAATAATTTGAACGCGTGCACATTTTCTCAATAGCTGTACGATGTACACTTCAATCAATGTATTAGTACCCATGGGTTGCTCTACGATAATAAGTGTCCCTCTACATCCGATGGTTTCCCTCTACAATAATTGTAGCTCTACAACCATAATTGTAGCTCTAAAACCATGTTACATGGTATTAGTATCCAATGGGTAGAGAAGTTGGTAAGTGTTGCTCTATAACCATAGAGGAAGAATGACTCAGCCATTCAATGCTAGTGGACAATGCATTGTCTTGATTTGTTCATGCTAATATACCATATCAACCAATACGGTATTATACAAAGACATATGTGGTATCCGGTAACATTATTGACGGTATGGCCGTCTTAGGAAACTGATACTTTTACTCATTATAAGGACTTCTCTACAAAACATTAAATGAGGCTTGAACGTCTAACTATAGAGGCATGAGTCAGCCATTCAATGCAGATGGACAAGGCATTGTCTTGATTTGTTCATGTGTGTATCCCTAGCAACCATAACGGTATTATAGGAAAACGCATATGGTATCTATTGACATTATTCCGGTATGGCAGTGCCAGGAAACTGATAGTGCTAATGTCAATCATGGTTTTTGGTTGTGTGATTAAAATGGTTGTAGACAATTGATATTGAATCATGGTTTGAATGAGGTATCTAATGACATCCCATAGTATTTCATAGGGGTGGGCATCGGGTTCGGGTTAGTCGGGTACCCACCCCGAACCCGAAAAAAATTGTATTCGGGTCGGGTTTTTTTTAATGGGAAAGGTCGGGTTCGGGTACCCGAACCCGAACCCAAAGTTCGGGTCGGGTATCGGGTCCTAAGTTTGGACCCGAATAACCCGAAGTTTTTTTTTTTTTTTTACATTCCACAATTTTATAATTTTTTAAAAGTGCTTAAAACACTTAATAATTTCCCAAGCCATTATCATTTAGTCTATACTATCACAATTATCATATATACAATCAAGTTTTATAATTAATTAGTTTATAAATATGAGAATTCTTCAGTATTTCTTCAAATATTTATTCAAATTCTTCACTTTTCATTATGTCTTTCTCAAATAAAAGAATTTATTAATTACTCCATTTGTCTAGATTTAGTAGTATTTGCTAAAAACCTCTTTATACGTGTTCGTAATTTTTTTAATGTGTAGTTAATCACATATATATTTGTTATGGATGAATTAAATATTTAATTCTAGATTTCTTTGTTATTGATTATCCTTTGTGTAGACTGTATATATAATAACCTTCGATGTTATTTATTTAATTCAATTTTTTTCATATATATTTTTTAAAAAAATTTAAAAAAGAAAAAGAAAAAAAAAAGAAGAAGAAGTGGGGTAATTGGGTACCCGAAGTGGGTACCCGACCCGATCGGGTACCCGACATGTCGGGTACCCACCAATGTCGGGTTTTGGTCGGGTATTTTAATTTCATACCCGAACCCGACTAACCCGAACCCGAATTACCCAAACCCGACAAACCCGACCCGATGCCCACCCCTAGTATTTCATGTCGGTGATCATAAAACTATGTTTGGGCATCCATTAATTAAGCAAAAACCTAGAAAATTAAACAAATATGTCAGTTGAAACAACCGAAACATCATGTAGGTGAGGTATAACAGTATGTGAATGCATAGTAGACTGGTATTGGCAATACACAGCCATAGGTATGTCGCGTTCAGGGCAGCCTAAATTTTAATCCGGTAACGTAATCCCCGAAATAGTTGCGAGTAACATTACACTTCGACATACAACATAAGAATTCCATAAGGACATTGACAAAATATAATCAATAAGTACATTCAAAATAATTGGGATTCGAATTCCATAAGGACATTGCCAAAATATGATAGTGTTCCATATTCATATGGTATCATTCATTGAAACCGTCCGATACGGAACAGTTTCACAAGATGAAACCATGCCAAAAATATACAGTGATGCATTCACACGAATATGCTCAAAGTTCTATCACCGACCACAAAAGTTGGACACAATAGTGTTTTTTGCTGCAAAAATACCCAATTACGTCATCCTCCACACCTTTCTTCGCATCCATGAATGACATAGTTCACCGCGCATACCTGTAAGCCTCCTTACAAGTAACCCTGTTGTGACCACGTTTGCCGCACAAACCACATCTAGTCTTCTTTAGTTCACCCCGAGATGGTATGCGCCGTTTCTTCCTCCGGCCAGGCTGCACCCGTACATCTGGAGGGAGAACGAAGAAATCATCATTCTGCTCGGCCAAGTGTTCACCGCCAATTTCAAGCAGAGGAAATATCACGCCTTCACACGTCGCCCGGTAACACTCCGTCGTGTAATGCTTATCACAGTAGTCGTAAATATTCCCTTGCAGTTTTTCAATCGCTGCGCAGCCGTGCTTACAGGGCAGCCTCAATAATTGCCAATAGCCACAACTGCATGTCATCTTTTCCACATCTACGGCGTATATCCTCGCCCTATGCCGGACCTCAAACAAGGAACCCGCTGCGCGCTGTAGCTCCATTTCTCCGGAGGCCGCGTAATTATCATTCAATACTTTTCCTGGAATAGTTGCCAATATTCCTTCCATCCTTGCACCCTCCTCTCTTTTTTCATTCATCATCTTCATGACTTGTTTTCGAATTTGATCGAGCATGGAATACGGACCCATTGCCCTTGCGGCCCCTATCCAACTATTCCAACTCTCCACAAGATTCGTGTTCATCACACCCCATTTCTTTCCCGCAAACACGGAATTCGCCCAATTGTAGGGATCAGAATTTGCAAGGAACGTGGACGACAAGGGCATTGCTTCAAGGATGCTGTTCAGGTGCTTCAGCATTTCTTCGTACGTCGGAGCATATGCTGCGGCCTTCAACACCCCAGTCCAGTGATCATTGCTCTTGTATGGGTACATACGAAGTACCTGTCGCGGTGTACGAATAACACCAGTGTGAAAGAGGGATATACAGGTAATGCACATAAAAAATACCATTGTATTGCATTGGAAAAATATTAACCTCCGTTTTAAAGTTGGCGACAAGGTGTCGAAGGCATACACCATGATGACTCCCATTGAAGACGGTCGGAATGGCTTTCATCAAACCCGAGTGACGATCACTGAAAAAAGTGTACTCGCCCCAATTCTGTTCATTCGGTGGGTCAAGGATGGCCCTAAACTTCAGACAAAACCACTCCCAATTTTCATCCGTCTCTTGATCGACAACTGAAAAACAATACCTAAATAGTTAAACACCAATACTTAATAATCCGAACAACAAATATGTAGACGCAGAATACAATATAACCATGCTCCAAAACAACAGTTCCGTGAAAGCTACATACCTGCAAATGCGATGGTTAAAAACCCACCATTTGCGTCTGCACCAACGGCTGCAAGTATTACGCCTTTCCACTTTGACTTTATATGGGTCCCATCAAGCTGAATAAGTGGACGACAGCCAGCCTTGAATCCTTCAACACAAGCTGCAATAGCAATGAACACCCTCCTGAACTTATTTGAATCCGGACACACCTCTAGATCAGCCACGCTGCCGGGGTTCGATGCTTTCAAGCGGTTGCAGAATACTCGCACCTTGTCAAAGGATTCGGCATATGCTCCATGTAGCTCCTTCAAAGCAATCTCCTTTGCACTCCATGCCGTGCGGTAGGTAATGTCGATTTTGAATGCTGCATGAATAGCATCAATAGCCATGTTCGGCGTGTAATTCGCGTTCCGACGCAATTTGTCCTTTATGAAGGATGCCACCCATTTTGCATTGGCGTTTGGGTGAGTCCTCGATTGTAGATTATTCACCCCGCATCCGTGAGTCAACGTGCATGTGCGTATTGCAAACGAGTCGTCGGACTTGTGGAGCGCTGCATATATGCGCCACCCACAACCCTCCATGCTGCAATTTACTTGGACTTTTGTTTTGTTGTTGTGCACGAAGTAATATCCACGCCGAAGTGCAATGCAGTGGTTTGCAACCACCTTTCGAAAATGATCCTGATTCCTGAACTTCTGACCTTTGCCTTTTATTGCATTGGCCCATATGAGTCTTTGATCTTCCTCGTCGTCAAGGTCACTGTCGTCGCATTCATCTTGTGTCGCTATTTCCTCCCTGAAGTACATGTTCAATGCTCAAACAACAACAGTAGTGTTCAATACGTATACCTACTTGGTGGATGAATAATACCATTATAGCCAAAGACTAATACCAATTAATTGAAAACAAGCAACTATTAGGTTACCAAGCTTTTTAAATGTACGCGAATCCTGATCGTACTGAATCAGTATGAAAAATTCTAATTCCCAATAGATACCATCACAAACAAGCGGAATAATAAAAATAAACAACATTCGCACGCTCTCACGCATCCCCACATGCGTAATACGTGTGTTTCATATGATGAATACCAAAAGTGTCATCAATCATACCAGTTATACGAAAATTCAATGCAACAAGCAGCGACGTTCAAACACATTTTAACACTACACTCACAGTATTGTGCTTCTTTCTGCTCGGTTCATCACATTCATCTTCCCGATCGCCTGCCCCTTTGCCCGATTCAGGCTGCCCATCCTTGACACGTCGCCGTCATTCATGATCTCCATCGTGTATCCCCCATCAGGATCGTCGTAATGGAGTGTGTGCGTGGTTGGACATACCTCTCGCCATTTTTCCGTCACCTTGGCATACAAATCAGCGAGACCATCGCCGTCCCTAATCCTCACAAGGTGAACTTCGGAGTTGAAGTGACAAAATAGATAATCTCTTAGCCGCGCGTTTGCTCCTCACTACCGTCCATCTTCCTCGCAGTTTCGTGTACTTAAAACCCTAAAAATGTGGAGGAGCTTCGAAAACCCTAAAAATGGAGGTGGAGAACCCTAAAATCTAAAAACAAATACCCTACAAATCTGGAACCGAAACCGAGGTTTTCTTCCGTCGCCTCAACGAACGGAGCTCGCCCAACGCTTCCCCAACCTTCCCGCCCGTTGTGGCTTCCGGAGAAGCTTCGTTCAGCTCGCCAATGGTGTCTCCATTTCTTCACTCCGACGGGGAAGAGAGGATTTTCAAAAAAAACGTGTTTTCGATTGTGCCTAGGAAGCTTAATTGCTTTTTGCCTCTCTCCACATGTCACCATCAACAGTCAGAATCAAGTACAAAAGGGAGGGTATTTTGGTATTTTCAGCCTTGAAACTTTTGACAAGTTTCGTTAACTCGAGCTTTTGCTAAAATTATACCAGGTTAGATTTATTAAATGAAAAGCGTTATGGTTCACGGGAAAGGGTTTAGGGATATACCAAGATTATTAGTCTTTTTATTACTCAAGTATGGTGCTTTGGTTTCAAATGGCGCTGTGGTCCTCCCGGTCATGAAATGTTGACAAATCTCATGGCATAGCCGGGATAGGTTGATCTTCAGCCTGTCACACTGAGGATCCCCGGCAAATATGCCATGATATTTCTCATCAATTCCTGCCATAAGATTTCCTGCCATGAAACTTTTGACTAATTCCCACTACATGAGTATTTTCCGAAAATTCGTGATCCTGGTTTAGGTTTTATTTAATGAAACCAATTTATGATGGCGGTGTTGTGATTAAGGATATATTTATATGTAGTCATGTTTTTATTGCTCGTAGTTAAGAAACTGTGCTCCCGAAAGCGCACGGTGTCAAAAATTGCAGTAATTTATAGTAAGACCGGATCGTTCACTGGAGGATGTGCGATAGAAGCAGGTCCCACGTCATTTACTAAGATTTTCCACTCGGTTACTCGATTCAAGTGTGCGATTTGACTAATAACTACTTGACAGAATTTAAATCAGATTAAGAAAGCAATTAAAATAAAGCAGATAAAAGTATTCTAGAAAGCGAATTAAATTTAATCTAAGAAAGCAATAAAAGTAATCTAAGAAAGCGATTAAGATTATTCTAAGAAAGCAGATTTAAAATATGACAGAAGGGACAGGAAGAAAAGAATAAAGGTTGGACAAGATTCAGATGAAACACAATTAAACTTCCATTTTGTTACACAGATCTTAGTCTGGGATAATCCTTTCAGTCAGCTAACTCTCATGCTCTCTATACCATGTTCCCTTTAACAGACAGGTACTTACAGTAAGAGTTTACATGCTCTTAAGAAAATAAATTCTAAGATACCACAAATGCATAACTACCCTTGCAATGGTATGTTATTTATCTGTGGTGGATAAGCAACCCCTGACAAATCATTAGTTGAAATGTCAAGTACCGCTATCATTCCCCCATGTCACGCCCAAAGATTCTAATTAAGCCCTGGACTATCCCTTAACTCTCAGTCCTAGTAGCAGTTACACAACTCTCAGTACAACCGAGTGACCTCTAAAGAAAGCAATTAAAAGAAAGTGATAAAGAAAGCATTTAAAATCCTATCACTCGGAAGTATTAAAAGTCTGACCCTGGTAGTAACAGAAAGCCTCCAGTCAGAATGACCGGATGTGGATCAAGAATTCCCTATTCTCGGTGAACCGCTCGCAGTGTTCACTTCTCGTCGGGTGGTTATGAGATACAAACTAATGAAACGAAATAATGAAATTAGTTCGTTCTGGATGCACTCACTCAGGACTCAAAAATAGGCTTTGGCAGAAGAAGATAGTGATTGAAAGAATACTCAACCCTACCTTAGAAAATAACCAAGGCCCGAATGTTGTTCCTCTAGTATTATCTGTCACACCTTATCAGAATCCAAGTGGACTCTGACCCAGTGCAATATTTAATACAAGATTTCCAACAAACAGCAATTTTGGAAAATAATAAATCTGAAAATCATTCCCTATCAGGTACTAGACTCTCAATTAAAACACAGATCCTTTCAGTCTAGGTGAGACCTAATCGCTGACTCTGCTTCTAATCTCCCAAAATCAACCCCCAGTCGGATATGAATTAGTCATAACTGTTGAATTTATCCCTTACTCAGATCCGGATTTTATAAAGGAATTTTTGTTGAAAATTTAATATGAAACATCTGATTTAAATCAAGACTTCTATGTCCAAGGGAAGGATCCCAAAATAATGTCGACCACAATATCTACATAATAGTATCATGCATAAATTTATAGAGAAGTGTAAAATTAAATAACCCAAAATATAAGGTGGGTTTAGACAGAAGTTGACACACAGAGATGAAATAGCCGGGGATGAGAAGAATTTATTTGGCTAAAAAGATGACAAAAATAATCAGGATGATCCGGACTGCAAACATCTGCTATCCAGGTCCTGATCATTTCAGGTGGGATGACTTTTAGACAGTGGAATGCCTCAAATGACAGTTGCCGCCGTCATCTCAGATTCCATTGTCTGTGAATTTGGATAAAAACCCACATGTTCTATTACTGCAATAATGATTAGATGACATTGGCATATATCATCTAATATTACTACAGCTCCAGATTCAGGTTTGAAATTAAAGTAAGAAAAGAAAACTGTATCCGGATGGGAGTCAGCTGAGCAGCTATTATAATCCCGGAGGGATGAACCGCCAAGGCTTCCACCGACCACTATCTGGACCATGCAAAATAACAACTATTAATTAATATACAGATCACGAGCTAGTTATCCGTGTGGGAATACCCGCCAACATTAATCTGATATATTTCTTATTAGCTGTTTCACACATCACGGAAACGACAAAATAAAATAAAAGAAAAATATTTTTGGGTCATCTTGCATGAGAGACATTGGTTTCTCATGCAAGGTATGGAAATGAATCCATAATTACTCTTCATGTCTAAATAATCACTCATTCCATAATTAATTAATTAATCACAGTCCGGATTATATACTTAGATCATTAGAGTTCAATCATTCGTAGAAGAATCTTTTAATAGGGAATTGAACAAAGTTCTTTATATCAAATTAATCATGGGTTGAGATCATTGGATTTCAACCTCAAAATATTAATACAAAGGTTCAATTAATTAATGGAATGAGATGAAGAATGAAAACTTGGCAAAAGGTGCCACCTTGTCGCGATGCAGGGTTCGTGTCGCGGAGCATGGCTCCGCGACAAAGATTTCGCGACAAAGGGGTGGGACATAAGAGAGAGGGAATTTTGAAAACTTAGGGTTGTTTTGTCGCTAAGTAATGAAAATTTTGTCGCGGAACGTGGTTCCGCGACAAGGCCATAGCGACAAAAAGGTTGAAAATTGGACAAGGCATAATTCTTGTCGCGGAACAAGAGAGTTTGGCGCGGAACGTGGTTCCGCGACAAAGCCCTTCCAGAATAAAATCACAAGTATTTGGGTCCTTGGTTGCTAATCAAGATTTTGTCGCGGAACGTGGTTCCGCGCCAAGGGGTGTTTCGCGACCAAGGGTTTTAAAATGATGGTCAACAAATGTTCTTTGGCACCTTTGTCGCCAAAGCAC
The DNA here is from genome assembly GCA_030278955.1 of Hygrophila difformis. Classification (NCBI taxonomy): domain Eukaryota; kingdom Viridiplantae; phylum Streptophyta; class Magnoliopsida; order Lamiales; family Acanthaceae; genus Hygrophila; species Hygrophila difformis. The sequence goes on along the minus strand of JAOANR010000012.1, from coordinate 42,123,366 downwards.
CATTTTGTCGCGGAACGTGGTTCCGCGACAAGAGTTGTTCCGCGACAAAGGTGTGTCCAGTACACATGTCAGAAAAGTAAAGTGGAACAGTGGCATGCATTATGTGTGATCTCACCCTTTTCAGATTCAAAAGCTAAACTAAGCTCAAAATAACAAAACAGAATTTGAATCTAGCTAGAACATGCTTGAACAAAATAGAAATAAAGCAAACTTAAAACTTAAGAAACCCTGATCTAAGCTTGATCATCCATAAACATGCAACATTATCCCAAGAAAAAGTCACCAAGCAGTGACATTAAAATGCAAAAACGAGGGTCAAATGACCCAAGGAAAATGAAAACAGTAAGATCCATGGGGTGTGAGACCCATTTCATGATTTTTGGAACACAAATGGAGAATGTTTTCCCACTTTATTAAACGGTGTTGTTCATACTCATGGTTTGAGTACCACAAACCTTTAAACAAAAGTTTAGAACAAAAACAAGGTATAAAACTGGCTATCTAATCAAAGTGCAGTAAACTATTACTAACTAGTACATAAATTAAATAATACAAAAGAAAATCTAGCTAAACTACCCTAAACTAAACTAAACTACTGAACTCCCCAACTTGTCTTCAAGAAGGTATAGTTTTCCTAAAATCCTTCCAACCTCTAGCTCAAAGGAAACACCTCCTATTTATAGAGGGGAAACCCTAAGCTCATGGGCCTTGATTTGAGCCCATTGTGTCTCAAGACATCACACACATCACAGCTTTGTCTCGGGGCACCAAGTTTGGTCGCGGAACACACTGCATATGGCAAAGCTTCTCGACTGGGTCTTGTGTCTCTAAAAATGTATCTTGGTCGCGGAATGGACCTTTGTCGCGGAACAGTGCATCGCGACAAAGGTATCGCGCCAGGGGGCTTCAGCTGGTCTCCTCTTCATTTGGGCCACTTGGTCGCGGAACCCCTCCTTTGTCGCGGAACACTGCATCGCGCCAAGGGCTTCCGCGACAAAGGTCTTCCTGGGCCTGCTGGGTTGGGCCAGATGGGCCGAAAATATTCTTTTTGTGGGCTTTTCTCTTTTTCCCATCTTTTTCATTCCTTTTCTTTTTCTCATGTTTTTTGGATTTTTCTAACACAAATATGTAACAAAATTACATATTTATGCCTTTTTCACACCAGCTTATTATTTTTACAATTATGCATAAATTAGTCCAATTCGACTGCTTTCTTACTTAATGTAAGACCGGAATGCGATCAAATGCCCGTTTAAGACACGGAAATGGATTGAAAATAATGGTCATTTTTGGCCATTATCAACATCCTCACATTTAATACTGATCGTCCCCGAGCAGTCAGAGTCAATGTTCGTAAGAACACGGACTCTACATATTCAATTCATTTTCGTGGCTTCAAAAATATCATTCTTTTTAGATTGGGATAAGACAATCAAAAATTACAAGTATTGAATTCCCTTGATTGCAGTGTTTAATGAAATGATACTTGCTCACTATATCGGGCCTACAAATCAAACATTATTATCAACCTTCATGAACATCATGTTTGAAAAATGCAAAGATTAATAATTGGAATTAAGGCATGACATGAACATTCTTAATGAAACAGAGCCTCACTTATAAGGGAATCGGGAAATTCACTCACTCTCAATTGGGGTTTAATCATGAACGCTCAAAATCAAATTTAATTAAATTATCCCATAAGCTTGCAATCAGACCAACTCGCCACCGGCTCATTTCTTCAAATCGAGATCACGAGGTCTTATTCGAGGGTTATAACGGGGCGTACGGTTGTAACATTAGGTAGGAAAGGGAAATATTGGGCTAAGAAGTGGCAAGAATTAATTCCATCGTAACTTAGCATTTTTATTTAAAATTTATGATCATCAATGTTTCTTTTTCTTTTTGATTTTCTTTTGCATGACATTAGACTATTGTCTAGTTGCTTGTCATTCGCAATTTATTGATGTTGAATGAAATTCAACTTTTTTTTTTTTTTTTTTTTTATGAATCGGTTTATAGAATACCGATTTATAGTTTTCATTGATGATCAAAAATTGTAATGCCTTGATAGAACTCATCCTTGCACACTTGGGTTTGAATTTCTTGGTCTTTTTGTAAGGCTAGGAATAATATAGAGGGCTTCAAAGAAAAATTAGGCTTATAGGCTCAAATTGGTTAATCCTAAAGGGTAAATATTTTTGGGTTTGGATTTCAAACGAAGGCCAAAAATTTGGGTTTTCTAGGTGCCTTGATCATATGCTCGATTTTGGGAATATGGCGTGGTCTTGAATCGGTCCCAATTGCAAGTTCTAGTTTCCTTTAATCAAAATGGTTCACACATCAAAGAAAATGAATGAGTAAAAGTGACTCATGGCTCAAATCTCACAAGGTTGGGTTAATTCATGCCATACAATATTCTCAAATTTAATCGAAGCTTAATTCTAACAATCTATTCAATCAAAATCTCTAACATGCAGATTTATTACCCAATAAGCTGATCGCATCATTAAATTTTTATAGCTCAAAACCTCAGGATTTCATGTCATGCATGTTCTCAATTATATTATCCCAATTTAAAAGTTTGAAAATTTAATCATAAGCCTAAATTCAACATGTGAATTTAGAGCAATTTTATGCATATTTTTGCTGGGTATTTAATTGAAAGCAGTAAAGAGGCATTGCTGACATACTGAGTATGTCCACAGCATATTTTTGGCCTGACAGTCACTTATTCATCCTGGACTGTCAGACATCTCTTTAGAAATAAAAGAACCAAATAAAAACAAAGATTGTTGCTGGGGCTGCAAAATCCCAATCTGAAAGCAGTAATTATATCAATTACAAGAGATTTCATTTGCAATCAAATCTATCTTGCATGGATGGATGAATTGAAATTCTCTTATATGATATTTACAATTAAGCTCAGAAATGATGGAGTCAGGGTTCGCCATCTTTCTTCTCGTCTGATTTCTTGGAGGAGCCAGCTTCATCAGGGATCTTCTTGAGTAAGGTTTGCAGGAGCTGATTTTGACTAAGGATCAGAGATTCCACCATTTTTCGATTTTTCTCTTCTTTTTCTAGCATCATCATTCTGAATTCCTCGTCTCTCCTTTCCTTTCCCAACTTCTCTTTCCGTTTCTCTTCCTTTTCTCTCCTACGCTCTTGGCGTTCTTCCTCTCTCTCCCTCCTTCGCTCTTCACGCTCCTCTTCTGCCCTTTTCTGCTGTCCCTCTTGGCTTGCCAAAATTACATCAGTCATGGATTTCATTCCCTCGAGCATAGACTGACTCATTCTGCTCACCATCTCAATCGTTTGGGAATCAGCAGGGAACTGAGATACGTTCTGGCTTTGAGGAGGCATCTGAGGTTGAGGTTGAGTCGGAGGTGGGATTGGAGTCTCAGTCCGTTCTTGGTCCGCGGGAGGCTCCTCTTGAACATTCGAAGGTCCTGCATCAGCACAGGTGTTTTGTGTTCCCTTCTTTGTCTTGGGCTGCCTCTTTCGTTTTCTTGATGCCTGCTCACCCGATATGAAAGAGGATTGAGCGTCTGAATCTCCTCTGACGGACAGTTGGGGAAGGGAATATTTGATGCTCTCACACAAAGGAAGTCTTGGCACACTGATAGGTGGGTTCACCTTCACCACTGTGTCGCCCTCAAACGCGCTCAAATCAACTCCCTGAGCTATGCAGATTCTCCTAGTCAGATTCGGATAGCACAGCACCTGTCTATCCTTTATGCGGGTTATCATCACCTCGAATACATGCCTCCCTACATTAAGTTTTGCTCCGCTCCACATTCTTGCAAATCCCATTAGCACATTTCCAGATGTGGTGTGCGGATGCGAGTTGGGCCGGATCTTGGACATGTAGAACTCGTAAGTTGGCATGAACTGTATCCGCAGCCATTTTGCATTGAATGTGTGTCCAGGGGCGGTCACGCTTGTCATGCTGTTAGCCAATGTTGCATACTTCGCATATTCAGTCGTTTTGGCTCTCTTTGTCATGATCTCACCAGGGGGGAATTCGCTTTGGATATCTGGAGTCCCAAAGAACTGATTCAGCCAATCAGGTGCAATATTTATCACTTGTCCCCGGATCCATGTTGTTCTGGCAGCTTCATCGATGTTGCAGAAGAACTCCTTTGTTAGCTCCACGAAGCCATCTTCGTCATGATGCAGCATGAAGTTACCCCACTCTTGATTTCTGTAGAAAGTCTCAACAGTGGGGTGTGACAACGCATCAGGTCTGAACCCTTTATCTGGCACTATCATCTTCTGCAACTTCTTATACTTCTCTGCATTCTCTTTGTTGCCATTGAACTTGATTTGAACCTGCTCTTCACTCAGCTTTTTCTTCCCATATTCCTTTGAAACGCCCATTCTTTGCCTTACAGTGTTTTCAGTCCAAAATTCGACTGGTCGAATGGATCCGACGGACTCGTCGTCGCTCGTGTGCCAATCTGTTTGATCATCTCCCTCCTGTGGCTGGTCATCCCTTGGTTCAGCCTCATTTCCCCTCTGACTTGGCTCTCGCTCTCCATGAGCTGTTTCATCTCCGAATTCCTCCTCAACCTGTTTAATTACATTTTTCATTGTATTGAGTTCACAATTTACAGGCAAAGAAGATGTAGTTACATGAAAATTACGGTCATCAACATCAGTTGATACCTCCTCCTCCTCCCTAATTCTTGCAGCTTGTCCAACTGGACGTTGAAAGATAGGCGCCATTTGGTCCATGAATTCTTGTTCCTCCTGCCGAGCTTCTTCTTCCGAATCATACCCATCTGCAGCTTCAGTCAAAATTCCTTGAACCTTTTCTTTAAGCGCAGAGGTCATGAGAGGGTCGTCTGGCTGCTTTTCCAAGGTTTTGGCCAGTGCTACTGGATCTATGGAATCTTGCGGTCCTTCTGACTGCTCAGGTTGGTGCGACGGGCCTCCTTGAGTGATGAATTCTTCAATTCTGGCTGTGCCCACGAGAGGATCAATCACTTGACCCACTTTTGTCTGATATTTGATTTGATGTGGCTTTTCTCCAGCATCGATTCTTGTTTCGATCTGTTCGTTAAGCCTTTTCCTTATATCCCCTCGGATGGTCTCAGCATCATGAGCAGTGGGGCCAGTCCATGCAGGAGGTTGTTCTTCTTTGATTTTCAAACCACGCCCCTGCACTTCTCCAGTGATCTTCAGTTCGAAATCTTCCTCATCACCCCGCTCAACCTCTCCAGATTTTCTGCTTTCCAGCTCAGCCAGCATCTTTCTGGCAGTTTCTTCATCCCTGGTCTGCTGGATATTCTTTCTAATCTGCTCTTCCTCTGCAGCTTTCTTTTCCATTTCCAGGCGTTCTTCCTCTCTCAATTTCTCTATTCCCGAACCGCCTGTTACTTGATCCAGCAAACCAGCTAATGCAAGCTCTTCATTGTGCATCTTCATGGCTAGCTCAGCATCGGATATCACCTGGTGCTTCTTTTTCGGGGGTGGCGGCGGCATCGGCTTTTTACCTCTGTCCTTGGGATCTGTGGGCTCTACCACTTTCCTGACAGTTGGCTCAGGTTCCTTGATCTCCACTTTCTTTTCCGGAGCTCTTGCTGGCTTATCCTTGTCAGCGGACTTTATCAACCTTCTCCTCGTTCCCGGTTGAGGTGCTGGCTGATGACCTTCAGATGTGACAACAGTAGTGGAGGTTTTCTCGGGCTGTATGGGTGCCTTGGTGGCAGGTGCTACAGCAGATGTTGTCATTTCAGTCTGAGCTGTCTGTACTGGAGTCCGGACTGCTTCTTGCTGCACCACTGGCTCGGATGTAGCAACTTCTTGCACGTCAGTCTGCCCTTTAGGCGGCAAAGCTGAACCCTGTACTGCTGGCTGGGTAGGCTGTGGGTTGGCCTCAGGAGGGGTGGAGAAGTATGCATCAATCTCAGCATCAGGGTCCTCTGGATTTTCCTGGGCTTCTTGAGTTCCAAACAGTTTGTGTGCAAATCTCAGATAATCATGCACGAATGTCTGACTTGTTACCCGAACCAGTTTAAATTCCCAAGCCTCCTTAATCCGTGTGCAAAACAGGCGCCTGACTTTGTGGTCATAGTGCATGACCTTTGTCTTGTTTCCTTCCTTCCCATACCTCAAAGCTTCTCTATCCATCTCCATGAGGAGTTCAAGATATGAGGTCCTATATTGCTCCATCATGGTGTTGATCATGTCTCTTTCTAACTCTTCTGTCACATAGGTCATCATCTGTGCTTTGTCAAACGTCAGATATTCCTTTGCTTCAGCCTCGGTCATTAATCTGAGCTGCACCTTCTTTTTGGTCAGTACTGACCAATTGTGGTGCTGTACCTCATAAAGGGCTTTTTCCCTTAGTTCTCTGATGTGCTCGGGAAATCCAGGGTCCACTTGAGTTCCTTTTTCCGCTGGTCTTGTCTGGCCAAACCGCTTGTTTATGAAAATTGTCTCAAAATTATCCTCATCTGGCAAGGTCAAGCCTTCATCCAATCTTTCTTGTGTTATGAAACCCTTGCCCTGCCCCCACAGACGTGTCATTTCGTGCCATTCTTTTCGAGCTGCATTGATTGCTTCTCTAAACTGGTTTATCATGGTGGAGTTCCTTTCTGTGTTGAACTCCTCAATTCTCCTCAGCTTGTGTCGCAGGTTGTAACTCATCTCCCGATGCCTTAGCTTAGCCTGCCTGGCCACCCATTGCTGCTCTTCTCTTCCCATGTTATCAAATAACCTCGGGCTCCACATGCAAGGGAAAGCTTCATGCATTGAAATGGCTCCCTTTGACAGTATCAGGCTTACCGGTAAAGGTCTTTCCACGAACTGCAATCGCACTTGTGGGTCTATGGGCTGGTCGGGAATGAGTATATCATAGTTTGAGATATCGATTCCCACTGTTCAATCTTCTAGATGACGTTGCCAGACAGCTGTATGTATTTGGAATTTCAGCGTGATTCTTTCCAAATGCACTTCGGGTGTCATTATGGAATCATGCGGAGCATGGTCTGTCATTAGTTCCCAAAACTTCAGCATGTGATGGGAGAAATCCCTTTCTATGTTTGTCAGAGCGGTTGATCTATCTTCAGGGGGGATTCTTACGTCCCATCCGGGCCTCAATGACAGCTCAGCTTCAGTACCCTGGTCCAGTGGAACACCGTACACGCTTATCAAAGCTTCCCTGAGCTTCTTAATCTGAGTCCTGTTTGCAGATGCCTCTATTGCTGCCTGATGCAGAGTGCAATCGGGCAATCCAATAGCTGACTTAATCACCAGTTTATTCCTGAAAAATATAGGAAGTATTAATTCCACAAAAATTTTAAATATTTTTGAGTTTCAAGCCAAAAATCAACATCCTCACATTTTGAGCTTTGCTCGAAATGTGATTTATTTGATTAGTACCCAAAACATTATCATAAGGCATATGCCATTAATTAATTTTTTAAAAAAAAGTCTAAGTTATTGGGCTTAGAGAATTTTTAGTAGGCTATTGAGCCCAAAAAGGTTGCTTTTCCAATTTTATTAAACAAGCTCGAGGCACTTGTTGAAAATGGAATGAAATGATGATGGTGGAATGGATGGCTCGAAAATGGAATGTGCAATGGAGGCATGGCGGGATGGATTCGCTATTTTCGGATTGTTTGGACTGTCATTGGACAGTTAAAACGTTCAAGAAAATGCAAACACTATTTTTAATTTTTGAAAAGGTTGACTTGATTTTATTTAATGAAAAGTGGGATGTGTGTGGTCCCATTTTTGGATTTTTGTAAAAAGGTAGCAGTTGAGGTGGCAAAATACTGCTACTTAACTCACACTACATAGTTCCATTGGGAACAAAAACACATTTGTCAACCCAAAATTCCTAGTACTATTTTGTCTTTTAGTGAAAAAGTGAAATCTGATGGAAAGGGGATTGGTGGTGGCGCAGGCTGCCCAAAACCAAACAAACATACACTTTACACAGATTGCCACATACTCTCAAATACTTGCCAAAACAGATCAGAGCCAACTTCCTCAGTCCTCCAACATACAAATAATCAAACACAACAGCTTTGCATTTAATGTGGAGCAAAGAGGACAGTGGCATGCAAGCAACATGAGCAAAGTGAAACACTAACACAGGATCATGCCTTCATTCGAGCCAAAACATGGGATTAAAAACATTTTCATCCCTCACATATTCAAAAACCACAAGATCATTCATGCTCTATAATCAAGAAAATCAACAGCATATTGATACTCATGCAATATTCCTATGTTCATTAATCCTCACTTTCCAGAGTTCAAGATTCCATATTCATGAGGGATTCAGCAAAATCACGCAGAGAGTACCCGAACATGTAAACTAAAACAGAAGGAAACCTAAGAACCCTAGAAACTTGAAAATTCAACAATGGTGGAACCCCACCCCTAAACTGCCTCCTGGTTTCTCTAAAACCCTTAACTCTCAAAAGCCAAAATGCCCTACACTAATCGAATCTCCCCAATCCTTAATCAGAAACATAGAACAACATACTCCCTCCTCCTTTGTTCCACAACAGGCCAACAACAAAATAATCATCAGAAACAACGACAACCATCAAAACAACAATCATGCCCAAAGTACAAGTAGCCTAAAATCGAACTCGAGACTCCACAAAAGAATGAAACAGAAGCCTATTTACACACAATGAAACAAAAAAAAACGAAAATCACAAAAATCACAATGAAACAGGGGCCTGCGCTAACTCGCGAAATGCGTGGGAGAGAGGTTACCAGGGCTCGGTCTTCTGAGGAGATGATGACGAGGGTTGTGGTTCCATGGCAAAAATCGGGCAGAGTTTCCCTTGGAAATGGTCGGAAAAGTTGCGAAGAACACGGTGGTGTGCTTCGGGAGAAATTTCGTGTGTGCGAGAGTGTTTTTCGAAAATTTTCTAAGTCCGAATGCGTGAGGAAGAAGAGGGAGGCGGAGAGGTTTAAATAGTAATGGGCCGGTCGCGGAACCCTAGCCCATGGTCGCGGAACAGGATTACGCGACCAGGCTTGGCGACATTAGAGGTGTCGCAGAGTGTGGGACTTTGTCGCGGAGTCGTGCACCGCGACAAAGTGTACCGCGACAAAATGGCGAGGAAGAATGGAGTGGTGTGTCCGTGTCGCGGAATAGGAACTCTGTCGCGGAGTCATGCTCCGCGACAAAATGTTCCGCGACAAGGACAAGCAGAGTTTAGGGATGAGTATAACTTTGTCGCGGAATTTGCACATGGGCGCGATGCTGGGCATCGCGACAAAATGATCACTCCGCGACAAAGACAAACAAGGGTTCAGAGGTGAGTGAGATTTTGTCGCGGAATTGCACCTGGTCGCGAAACGTTGTTTCGCGACAAAATGGTCATTCCGCGACAAAGACAAACGAAGGTTGCCGATAAGGGGAATTTTGTCGCGGAGTTGTACTTGGTCGCGGAACGTTGTTCCGCGACAAAATGGTCAGTCCGCGACAAACTTTTTGAATTTTCAAATTTTCAACGGATTGGGCCCGAGTGTGATATTGGGCCTGCGTCCATTTTATTTGAGTTGGACCTGAATGAATTCAGTCCAAGTAAATTCAAATCAGTGGGCCATTATTTAAAATAATCTACTTGCATAAAATTAGGTCGGGTCAGTTCCATTTATCTGCAAGATTTATTCCGGATCTTAAATTTCTTTAAATTCCGAAAATAATTTCTCAGATTTGTGGAATTTTCCCAACCAAGAACCTGGTTTTCCTTGCTTTTTCTGCTCCTTCTTTTTGGTTGGTTCCGAATTTCCTGCAAGACAGATGAATACCCATTAGGTTAGGTTTTCTCCTCAGTTCAACATCCTCACATTTAGAGTCTTGGTACTCTAAATGTTCAATTAATCTTGAGGGTACTTTTTCTGTTCTGGATTAAATATATTACATTAAACTAGACTGATCTAAGCTAATCTAGGAGTAATCAGGAGTGTAATCCTCTTAATAAACGACGCTGCATCCTCCCCGGCAACGGCGCCATGAAACTTTTGACAAGTTTCGTTATCTCGAGCTTTTGCTAAAATTATACCAGGTTAGATTTATTAAATGAAAAGCGTTATGGTTCACGGGAAAGGGTTTAGGGATATACCAAGATTATTAGTCTTTTTATTACTCAAGTATGGTGCTTTGGTTTCAAATGGCGCTGTGGTCCTCCCGGTCATGAAATGTTGACAAATCTCATGGCATAGCCGGGATAGGTTGATCTTCAGCCTGTCACACTGAGGATCCCCGGCAAATATGCCATGATATTTCTCATCAATTCCTGCCATAAGATTTCCTGCCATGAAACTTTTGACTAATTCCCACTACATGAGTATTTTCCGAAAATTCGTGATCCTGGTTTAGGTTTTATTTAATGAAACCAATTTATGATGGCGTTGTTGTGATTAAGGATATATTTATATGTAGTCATGTTTTTATTGCTCGTAGTTAAGAAACTGTGCTCCCGAAAGCGCACGGTGTCAAAAATTGCAGTAATTTATAGTAAGACCGGATCGTTCACTGGAGGATGTGCGATAGAAGCAGGTCCCACGTCATTTACTAAGATTTTCCACTCGGTTACTCGATTCAAGTGTGCGATTTGACTAATAACTACTTGACAGAATTTAAATCAGATTAAGAAAGCAATTAAAATAAAGCAGATAAAAGTATTCTAGAAAGCGAATTAAATTTAATCTAAGAAAGCAATAAAAGTAATCTAAGAAAGCGATTAAGATTATTCTAAGAAAGCAGATTTAAAATATGACAGAAGGGACAGGAAGAAAAGAATAAAGGTTTGACAAGATTCAGATGAAACACAATTAAACTTCCATTTTGTTACACAGATCTTAGTCTGGGATAATCCTTTCAGTCAGCTAACTCTCATGCTCTCTATACCATGTTCCCTTTAACAGACAGGTACTTACAGTAAGAGTTTACATGCTCTTAAGAAAATAAATTCTAAGATACCACAAATGCATAACTACCCTTGCAATGGTATGTTATTTATCTGTGGTGGATAAGCAACCCCTGACAAATCATTAGTTGAAATGTCAAGTACCGCTATCATTCCCCCATGTCACGCCCAAAGATTCTAATTAAGCCCTGGACTATCCCTTAACTCTCAGTCCTAGTAGCAGTTACACAACTCTCAGTACAACCGAGTGACCTCTAAAGAAAGCAATTAAAAGAAAGTGATAAAGAAAGCATTTAAAATCCTATCACTCGGAAGTATTAAAAGTCTGACCCTGGTAGTAACAGAAAGCCTCCAGTCAGAATGACCGGATGTGGATCAAGAATTCCCTATTCTCGGTGAACCGCTCGCAGTGTTCACTTCTCGTCGGGTGGTTATGAGATACAAACTAATGAAACGAAATAATGAAATTAGTTCGTTCTGGATGCACTCACTCAGGACTCAAAAATAGGCTTTGGCAGAAGAAGATAGTGATTGAAAGAATACTCAACCCTACCTTAGAAAATAACCAAGGCCCGAATGTTGTTCCTCTAGTATTATCTGTCACACCTTATCAGAATCCAAGTGGACTCTGACTCAGTGCAATATTTAATACAAGATTTCCAACAAACAACAATTTTGGAAAATAATAAATCTGAAAATCATTCCCTATCAGGTACTAGACTCTCAATTAAAACACAGATCCTTTCAGTCTAGGTGAGACCTAATCGCTGACTCTGCTTCTAATCTCCCAAAATCAACCCCCAGTCGGATATGAATTAGTCATAACTGTTGAATTTATCCCTTACTCAGATCCGGATTTTATAAAGGAATTTTTGTTGAAAATTTAATATGAAACATCTGATTTAAATCAAGACTTCTATGTCCAAGGGAAGGATCCCAAAATAATGTCGACCACAATATCTACATAATAGTATCATGCATAAATTTATAGAGAAGTGTAAAATTAAATAACCCAAAATATAAGGTGGGTTTAGACAGAAGTTGACACACAGAGATGAAATAGCCGGGGATGAGAAGAATTTATTTGGCTAAAAAGATGACAAAAATAATCAGGATGATCCGGACTGCAAACATCTGCTATCCAGGTCCTGATCATTTCAGGTGGGATGACTTTTAGACAGTGGAATGCCTCAAATGACAGTTGCCGCCGTCATCTCAGATTCCATTGTCTGTGAATTTGGATAAAAACCCACATGTTCTATTACTGCAATAATGATTAGATGACATTGGCATATATCATCTAATATTACTACAGCTCCAGATTCAGGTTTGAAATTAAAGTAAGAAAAGAAAACTGTATCCGGATGGGAGTCAGCTGAGCAGCTATTATAATCCCGGAGGGATGAACCGCCAAGGCTTCCACCGACCACTATCTGGACCATGCAAAATAACAACTATTAATTAATATACAGATCACGAGCTAGTTATCCGTGTGGGAATACCCGCCAACATTAATCTGATATATTTCTTATTAGCTGTTTCACACATCACGGAAACGACAAAATAAAATAAAAGAAAAATATTTTTGGGTCATCTTGCATGAGAGACATTGGTTTCTCATGCAAGGTATGGAAATGAATCCATAATTACTCTTCATGTCTAAATAATCACTCATTCCATAATTAATTAATTAATCACAGTCCGGATTATATACTTAGATCATTAGAGTTCAATCATTCGTAGAAGAATCTTTTAATAGGGAATTGAACAAAGTTCTTTATATCAAATTAATCATGGGTTGAGATCATTGGATTTCAACCTCAAAATATTAATACAAAGGTTCAATTAATTAATGGAATGAGATGAAGAATGAAAACTTGGCAAAAGGTGCCACCTTGTCGCGATGCAGGGTTCGTGTCGCGGAGCATGGCTCCGCGACAAAGATTTCGCGACAAAGGGGTGGGACATAAGAGAGATGGAATTTTGAAAACTTAGGGTTGTTTTGTCGCTAAGTAATGAAAATTTTGTCGCGGAACGTGGTTCCGCGACAAGGCCATAGCGACAAAAAGGTTGAAAATTGGACAAGGCATAATTCTTGTCGCGGAACAAGAGAGTTTGGCGCGGAACGTGGTTCCGCGACAAGGTTGCTTCGCGACAAAGCCCTTCCAGAATAAAATCACAAGTATTTGGGTCCTTGGTTGCTAATCAAGATTTTGTCGCGGAACGTGGTTCCGCGCCAAGGGGTGTTTCGCGACCAAGGGTTTTAAAATGATGGTCAACAAATGTTCTTTGGCACCTTTGTCGCCAAAGCACCATTTTGTCGCGGAACGTGGTTCCGCAACAAGAGTTGTTCCGCGACAAAGGTGTGTCCAGTACACATGTCAGAAAAGTAAAGTGGAACAGTGGCATGCATTATGTGTGATCTCACCCTTTTCAGATTCAAAAGCTAAACTAAGCTCAAAATAACAAAACAGAATTTGAATCTAGCTAGAACATGCTTGAACAAAATAGAAATAAAGCAAACTTAAAACTTAAGAAACCCTGATCTAAGCTTGATCATCCATAAACATGCAACATTATCCCAAGAAAAAGTCACCAAGCAGTGACATTAAAATGCAAAGAGTGTCAAATGACCCAAGGAAAATGAAAACAGTAAGATCCATGGGTTGTGAGACCCATTTCATGATTTTTGGAACACAAATGGAGAATGTTTTCCCACTTTATTAAACGGTGTTGTTCATACTCATGGTTTGAGTACCACAAACCTTTAAACAAAAGTTTAGAACAAAAACAAGGTATAAAACTGGCTATCTAATCAAAGTGCAGTAAACTATTACTAACTAGTGCATAAATTAAATAATACAAAAGAAAATCTAGCTAAACTACCCTAAACTAAACTAAACTACTGAACTCCCCAACTTGTCTTCAAGAAGGTATAGTTTTCCTAAAATCCTTCCAACCTCTAGCTCAAAGGAAACACCTCCTATTTATAGAGGGGAAACCCTAAGCTCATGGGCCTTGATTTGAGCCCATTGTGTCTCAAGACATCACACACATCACAGCTTTGTCTCGGGGCACCAAGTTTGGTCGCGGAACACACTGCATATGGCAAAGCTTCTCGACTGGGTCTTGTGTCTCTAAAAATGTATCTTGGTCGCGGAATGGACCTTTGTCGCGGAACAGTGCATCGCGACAAAGGTATCGCGCCAGGGGGCTTCAGCTGGTCTCCTCTTCATTTGGGCCACTTGGTCGCGGAACCCCTCCTTTGTCGCGGAACACTGCATCGCGCCAAGGGCTTCCGCGACAAAGGTCTTCCTGGGCCTGCTGGGTTGGGCCAGATGGGCCGAAAATATTCTTTTTGTGGGCTTTTCTCTCTTTTTCCCATCTTTTTCATTCCTTTTCTTTTTCTCATATTTTTTGGATTTTTCTAACACAAATATGTAACAAAATTACATATTTATGCATTTTTCACACCAGCTTATTATTTTTACAATTATGCATAAATTAGTCCAATTCGACTGCTTTCTTACTTAATGTAAGACCGGAATGCGATCAAATGCCCGTTTAAGACACGGAAATGGATTGAAAATAATGGTCATTTTTTGCCATTATCAAGCCTCAATTTTGAATATTGATTTACTTTATTTCCTGGGTGTCTGAATTAGTATGTATTGAGTATATAGGTTGTTATACATAACGTATTTAGTACGCTTGTCTTATACATGAAGTATTTTTAGGTGTGTGCCTTTAACTATAATTTCCCCTTTTTTTAAAGTTATTTTAATTATTTATAGTAATTTTGAAATGAAAAAATATCTAAAACTCCCTCCCTCATTTAATTAATTTCAATTGTTTTTTTTTTTTAGAAAAAATTAATGATTAGCTTATCGAAAGATGAGTTTGAAAATGCTCACACAAAAAATCCTTCTTTTTTGTTGAGCTTTTGTTGATTAAATTTACACAAGAGGAATTCTCACCACTTTCTTCCTCAAGATATGTCTGCTCCTAGGGTTCCCATCCATGCACGAACGGCCGCCGTTCCTTCACCCTCCACCGCTCCTCCTCATGATCCCGGCGGCAAGTCCCCTACTTTCGCCCATGTTCTCACCCAAGATCATATGGAGACCGATGTGCCCGCCTCACAGCCGCCTGTTCGGAGAGATCTTATTGCTGAAGGGCTCGTTCGTATGAGTTTCGTGGACGACAATCCGTTGCTGCCCGATTTTGTGATAGACGAAGAACTTGATAAGGAGGCTGGACTGGCTTGGTCGGATGCGCTGGTAGTTAAGATCCTTGGAACCACAGCGGGATTTAACTTGTTACTTGAAAGGCTTAAACGAATGTGGAAACCACAAGGGAGTATGGATTTGATAGACGTGGGGTTTGGTTGTTACATTGTCAAGTTTGGAATTGCTGCAGATCGGGAAAAGGTAGTCAATGGCGGCCCATGGATGATTTTCGATCATTACCTCGCGATTATGCCGTGGTCTAGGGATTTCGACCCCAGTGTTACCAAAGTGAACAAGACATTAGTTTGGGCTCGACTGAACGGCCTCCCAATGCATCGATACAGAGAGGACATTCTATGGGCGGTTGCCTCGGGACTGGGAGAGGTTATTAAATTCGATGCCAGCACTCATGATTCATCCAAGGGTAGGTTTGCGCGAGTATGTATCGCACTTGATTTGGAGAAACCTGTTAAGGGCAAATTGAGAGTCAACGGTAAATGGATCCCTGTCGCCTATGAGGGATTGCATTTAATTTGTACCAACTGTGGCCGATACGGCCACTTTGCGCGTGGCTGTCCTCATGCATGCAATGACACAGCTCATACTGCAGATAATGGCAAGGCGAAGGTGGTGGTTGAGGAGGCAGGCAACGCTGGCCCTTCCGGAGTTGGGGATGAGAAGGATGGTGTATCTCAAAATGTTGTGCCTCCTTCGGGCGCGGCAGAGGGAGATCATAAGCCTCAAGGGGGAGATGGTAAAGGGGAAGATCCTGTCTTTGGGGATTGGATGATGGTTGTCCGTCGTAGAAATAAGGCACGAAAGCCTAAGGGGGAGGTGCCTGCTAAGGATCACGTCCGTCCAGATAAACAGGGAGTTGATCTCATTAAGAAGCAGGCTAAACACCGTCCCCATGTTCAAGAGGCGGGGGAGACAGTTACCATGGGTTCCCAGCGGAGTCATGATGATGTGAGCCCTCAGCGTTTTGGTACGGATAACCTTAGTCCTCAAGAGGCCAAATCTAATCCTGGTAGCCTCGCGATTGTCCCGGTGGTTAGGATGGGGGATAGGCGTAAAAACCCTATTCAAATTCTTAAAAGACAAAGGGTAGAGGATAGAGATGATACGCCTTCCCACTCTTCAGATGATTTCATTGGTGCCGGACGGTTTGCATCTCTTCATGATGATACCGAGTCGAAGGATGGTGACAATTGGGTTGACGCGGATGATGCTAGTGTCCAGTAGCATCCTCTAGTTGGCCGAACACTTTCTAATTCTTGTTATGGAGTTCCAGGACTTTACTATTATCGCTTGGAATGTCTTTGGTTTGATGAGTCGTACGGCTCAGAGATGGGTGAGTGATCTTCTCCGGGATCACAAGCCTGATATTTTATGTGTCATGGAGCCAAGGGGGGCGTTTTCCAGGCTGCGTCCTTTTTTCCTTAGATGGGGCTATGCAGCTACCTTTATTCAAGAGGCTGTGGGCATGGGTGGTGGTATATGGATTTTGCATTCTCTTGCTATCTCTTGTACCATCAACGTCTTACATTTTCATCCGCGTATGATCACTGTGGAGCTTCTCAAAGGAAATTGCCGGTGGGCTTTCACGGCTTTATATGCCGACCCTCATTACCCGCGTAGGAAGGATAATTGGGAGGTTCTTATTCGGTTGGCTGAGGCTATTGAGATCCCTTGGGCGGTCTTGGGAGATTGGAATGAAATCGTCGCAGAGAATGAAGTTAGTGGTGGGGTTTTCTTAGCCGAGAGGGCGGCCGAACTGAGGACAGTTCTTGATAGTTGTCAGTTACTTGATCTGAACACTATTGGACCTGAATTCACTTGGTCGCGTATGGCAGGTGGTGGTAGGCGTATTTCTAAGCGACTTGATCGTGCAATGGTTAATTTGTCTTGGGTGGCTCGGTTTGAGGAAGGTCACCTTATGCATTTGCCTCGAGTTGGATCGGATCATTGTCCCTTGAAACTTATATGTGGCGGCCGAATGGATCCTCGATCGAATCGGCCATTCCGCTGGGAAGCTATGTGGAAAGAGCATAGCAATTATAAAGAAGTGGTAACAGCCTGCTTAGGGGGGGCCGCCGATACTCTCATGGAGTCTCTTAAGCAGGTGCGTGATAGATCCATTGCGTTTAATAAAGAAATTTTTGGGAACATTCGGGATATGAAACGCAAACTTAAGAATCGTATTTTGGGCATTGAGAAGCGTTTATCCCTTGTCGACTCGGCATGGCTTTGGCGATTACATGATGAAGTGCGGGGAGAATTAGCTAATCTACTAGTTCAAGAAGAGTTAATGTGGCATCAGAAAGCTCGTGATCCTTGGGTCAAAGTTGGTGATCGGAATACTAAATACTTCCATGCCAAAACCAAAGTAAAAAGGAAGCGTAATCGGATCTATGGTCTTGAAATCGAGGATGGCCAGTGGGTTGACAATCAAGACATGCTAAAGGCCCATGCAATTAATTATTTTACTGAGCTGTTTGGCGCCCCTGATATCACTAGCGTGGGAGCTGATCTCCCTGCTTTACTTCCTTTGAGTGCTCATCATAGGCATGCTTTAAGTTCAGAGGTCTCTAGCCATGAAGTGGAAGCCGCTATGATGTCCATGAAATCATTTTCGGCTCCAGGGCCTGATGGCTTTCCCGCGGGGTTTTTCAAGGAATATTGGGACATCTTTCGGGAGCGAGTTATAGCTCACGTGTTGAATGTTATAACTACTCGGCAGATTCCAGATGGGCTCGCCCATGCATTTCTTTGCCTCCTTCCTAAGGTGGACATGCCGCGATCGTTGAGACAATTTCGTCCTCTAACATTATGTAACGTTGTGTTTAAGGTGATTACTAAGATATTGGTACGGAGGTTGAGACCAATTCTTAGTGAGGTTATTGGCCCGTGCCAGTCTGCCTTCCTGCCCGGGCGTGGTTCCTCCGACAATGGGATCCTCTTGCAAGAACTTGTAGCCACTATGGAACACCCTCGTTCGAGTTCTAAATCGGTGATTATCAAAATTGATCTTACTAAGGCATTCGACATGGTTTCTTGGACATTTTTAGAAGCCTGCTTATTGGACTTGGGTCTTCCAGACGCCTGCATTGAACTCATTATGGCTTGCGTCACTTCTTCCAGTTTCTCTATCCTTTGGAATGGCTCGCCTATCGGTCATATTCAGTGTCAGCGTGGGATTCGCCAAGGTGATCCCTTATCCCCCTATCTTTTTGTAATTGTTATGGAGAAGCTCTCTCGGACCATTCTTGAAGAAGTCAAGTCGGGGGCGTGGAGGCCTATGAGATTAATAAGAGGGGGTGTTGACATCTCTCATTTAATGTTCGCTGACGATCTCATATTTTGTGCGGAATTGGAGGAAGCTAGTGTCTGTAGCATGGCAGCCACCCTCACCAGATTTGGTTCACGTTCGGGTCTTATTATGAATCAGGATAAATCTACCGCATTTTGCTCGCCTAATGCCTCTTCCATGGACCGCTCTTTATTGGAAACTCGCCTTGGAGTTTCGGTGGTGCCTCACCTGGGTACGTACCTTGGCTTCCCTATTATCCATGGCCGCATGCGGTTATCTTCCTTTGACTCTCTTGTTAAGCGGATTGATGACATGCTTAGCTCTTGGGCGGCTTTCTTGTTAAATAAAGCAGGGCGTATTACACTTGCAAGGTCAGTGCTTAATGCTTTGCCGATTTATGTTATGCAAGTTCATCTACTCCCAATTGGTGTTTGCAATAGCATTGATAAAATTATTAGACGATGGATTTGGAAAGGTTCAGATGGGCGTGGATTGCATCTGATTAATTGGGATATTGTTACTAAGCCTCGCAAGTATGGTGGACTGGGAATCAAGAAATGTCGCCAAATGAATTTGGCATTACTGGGCAAGAAACTATGGGAATTCAATTCTAATGCTGACAAGTTGTGGGTGGAGGCCTTGCACGAAAAATATGGAGTTGCTGCAGGCGCCAGGCCAGTTAGCCATTATCGGGGTACTAAAGTTTGGCGCTCCTTGGTGAAGGTGGCCGAGATCTTTAAAGAAGCCTATGGCGTCCGGATTGGCAATGGTGAAAGCTCGATGTGGTATACTCCTTGGTGGGAAGGAAAATGCCTAGCAGACCTTGTCCCGTTCGTGGATATTCATGACATTGAGTTGAAAATTAAAGATGTCATCTCTCATGGTCGGTGGAACTTAGACCGTGTTTACTCTTGGTTGCCTCAGGAGGTTAAATTGGCGATGGAAAATACCCCTGCTCCTTTCTTAAATCAAGATGCGCCGGACCTCATGCACTGGCGGATTGAGGCTTGTGGCGCTTATAGTGTTCGATCGGGCTATCTTTGGTTGTGTCCTAACGACTCTCAGGTTAGGGGATGGGAATGGATGTGGAAATCTCACGTCCCTGAAAAAGTTGGCGTCTTGCTATGGACTCTTGGGCATGGCTCACTCCCATGCAATCTCTTGCGATTCCAACGTGGTTTGGCCGCCTCCCCTCTCTGTTCTATATGTGGGGATACTGTCGATGATTGGCGACATGCTTTATTTTCATGTCCTTGGGCTGCTCAAGTTTGGCGCAAGGGTGGTATTATTTGTCATCCCTCGCTGGCTAGTCTTGAGAATATTGATTGTAGACATTGGCTTGAATGGGCTTGGCGGACTTGGGGGGCTTGGTTCTTGGCGATTTTATGGACGGTTTGGTGTGAAAGAAACAACAAGATTTTCCGGGCTAGTATGATCTCAAGGGACAAAATCCTTGTCAAAGCTGATGGATTCTGTAAGCATTTGGATACCAGGGCTACTGGTGCTTCGAGGCATAAGGAGCCTATTATGGTGCGTTGGATTGAAGAGGGGATTGGCGGTGTTGTGCTCCATTCGGATGGAGCTGTCGCGGCTGAATCTCGTCAGTCGTCCTTTGGGGCTGTTTTGCGAGAGAGCACAGGTACATGGCTTCGGGGTTGCAATGGGAGATTGGGTGCTCGTTCCATCCTTGAGGTAGAGTTGCTCGCGCTCCGTTTCGGGCTTCTCTTGGCTGTCCAACTTGGTGTGTCATTAAGCGCTTGCTATGTTGATTCCCTGGATGTTTTTCACTTGATTATGGGTCCTTCATTACTGCACCATTCCCTTTGGCCGGTCATCAAGGAAGTTCGCACACTCATTGGGAGATTTGGTGGTTGCTCTATTCGTCATGTCTACCGTGAAGGTAATCAGGTTGCTGATGCCCTGGCTCGTAAAGCTATCCTAGCCGAAAACTTCTACACCACTTGGGCTTTTCCCCCGGATGATATTCAGGAGCTCGTGTCTAAGGATACTAATGGTGTTTTGTTTGCTCGATTAGCTTGATTGTTTCTTTTCCTTCTCTTTTCTTTTTTCCTTTGTTTGCTCGCCTTTTTAGGCTGTTTCACCAAAAAAAAAAAAAAAAAGATGAGTTTGAAAATGGAGATGATAAGTCAAGAGTGGTGTTTGAGAGCACGCCTAACGGGAGATGGGACAGTCATATCAGTTTTTTTCCCACTACAAGATTTTTGCTTGTCCATATGATTGGTAATGACCCCATTTACCATATCATGCTTTTGTCTTTCTTTTCTTTTTCTTTTGATTCGCAGATGCTTATATATTCATTTGATACTGTTCGTGTTGGATCAAACTAGCACGATTTTGCTGTTAATGCCTTTCAAAAAATCATCATACCACTAATTAAATTAGGTAGATATTTAAACTCAAAATAATTTTTTCTTATATTTTTGACGCGGGACTTGAATTGCACCATGATAAGAAGTAAAGGAAGAGAAAAGGGTTGGTGCTCGGTCCGAATTCGATGCAGTTTTTTTTTTTTTTTTTAATGGTAAACATTGACACACATGTATCTGTAAAAGTGCGGATAACAAAAATTACAAAGATGATAAAGGGAGGGATAGGGGCCGGGTGGGAATGAACTCCCATCCATAAGGTTGAAAGTCAAGGAACATAACCACTAAGTCAAATCTCCATCCCTTTAAATCGAACTCCCAATCATAAACTTGGAAATTGGAATCGATGCAGTTGCAAACAAGAGAATTTAAATTTTATACAAACTAAATTCATTCATTCTTTAAATAAAAAATAAAAAAAATACTGATACATTCATTATAAATTTATCCATAATATAAATCCCATCCTTCAGTTCAAATTCTTCTCCTCCCAACTCCCAAGTTATAGAGAGTTGGAGGTTGAACCCACACCACCTTCCTATAATAAATAAAATATAATTATAATAATATAATAATGTAGTAATATAAACAAAAAATGAAAAGTAAAAAATACTAAAATAATTAAAATAAATAATATTAATTTTTTTGTATATATCATGAATTAGGGAATGGATACAATGCAGATGCCCACATCTACAGTAATAATGAGGGGAGCATTTTTGTGATGAATTATGTTATGTAAATGTGTGATGGATATGATTCAATACGCCATATTTTGGTTATAGACCCTTAAATAATAATAATAATAATAATAATAATTATTATTATTATTATTAGTTTTTTGCCTTGAATCTACTTGCTCCTTTTTTTAAAGGTTACGTTTTGACTTTTTTTTACTGTTTATTGTAACACTTTGACCTCTATTTTTGTTACTTATAGAAGACAAAATATAGCCAAATGAGATCTTGTTGGATTTATCTCATCTTGTAGCTTTTAAATATCAAATTTTTAGAATTTTTACTTGTACCGCATTTGAGTTATTAATTATTGAAAATGTGCATTGGCATACGTGCAAATGAGAAGTGTAACCTTTAAAAAAATTCGAAGGAAGTATTATTTAAGGAATGTCATAATTTTGAATCATGATTGACATATATAACTGTTTGATCGTATATTTTGATTTTTGAAAAATTTATCATCTATCCTCTTATTTATGCAATTATTATTATTTAGAGATTAAATTATTATTTACAATTTTAATTGCAGCTAACTTGCAATGATGGTATCATCACGAGCACCCCATGAAAAAAATGGTTACACCCTACAATCAAAATAATGAATATCAGGGTAGGGGAGGCAATGAATACTGCATTGTCAAGACAACAACAAAAAAAAAAAAAAAAAAAAAAAAAAAGAAGAAAAAGAAGAAGAACGACATCTTGTCATTGTTATTTGTACGCTAGTTCTCATTACACATTCGCAACGTATCACATAAATTACTCATCCCATATATCTGCACGAATTGTTTGACAATTTCTTTTTTCATCCCACTACTGCATGAATTGTTTGACAATTTTTTTTTCCCTTTCTTAACAACCTATACAAGTTAGAAAATGGGGGGAGGGGATGGGAATTCATGCTAAATTACAAAGACCAAAGGGGTGGGATAAGGGGCCCATGGGGAATCGAACCTCCAACATATAAGTTGGGAATCAAGTCCCCATCCCCATTGTTTGACAAATTAATAAAGCACAAACAGAATGTTATGTATTCTTGAATTTGAAACCTGAAAATCAAACATATGAATTAACCAAAATTCTACCAAAGTTCAATTTTTTAAGAATTCCAAATACTCTAAAAATATTCTACCGTCGGATAATTAAGATGTAATCCACCAACATGAATAAATCATTAAACTATAAACCTAAAATTTGATATGGAAACACATATGAAAGCACAAATGAATACCTAACATCCCCCAATAAACTTCGCCATTGGATTGATTACACGCTTCGCCATGGCCATGATAACTCAGGATGGCCTGATATTAAAAATAAGCTATACAGGAATGTAAGAAAAGTAAGTAAATTAGTTTGGAATTATGCATAATATACTAGAGTGAAGATGTAGGAGATGAAATGTTCGTGTGCACTGACTATTGAAATAGCATACTTCTAAGTACTGTAGTTAAGAGGAATGGATCATGGATACACAACAGGTACAAAATGATGATAATACTATTCGATCCTCAGCTCTGTTGGCATTATCATTTCTACAATACTGAGTTTTCAAACTTTGATATCCTCAATCAATCAGTTGTTTAGACATGCCAAATGAAACTGTCTTCTGCAGCAGCTTTGAAAAGTTCAGAATCAGAAGAAGCAAGATCAGTACCCGAAAGACCTTGCGTTCCCCAGTCATCCCTTTTCTTCAGGCTGCAGCATAGAGGGGGGAAGTTACAGTGGTATACTATGTGGATTTGATTTCACCCAAAATTGAGAATGAAGGTGTCAGGCCGGCAAAAAGAACAGAAGCTCATTGGTAAAATAGATCATAATGGGAATGGTTCGATTTACAGTTGCTGTGGCAGCAACAGCAGTTGCAACACCGCCAGCTACAATTTGAGCCACAGCAGTTGCAACACCGCCAGCTACAATTTGAGCCACAGCACTTGCAGCTTGGCCAGGGAGGCCACTTGAAGCAGCAATTTGACCATGTAGGGCACCAACAGTGGCAGCTCCGGCAGCAACAAGAATATGACCGCTTCCAGAGGCAACAATTTGCCCAGTTGCAGCAACAGTTGCAAGGGAAATAGCAGCATGCTCGACTACAGCAACAACGAAGGCACAGTTGACATCGATATTTCCTGTTTCTGCAACACAAGAACTCAGGGTAAAAAGCCAAGAACCATGCCGAATTTAAGTTAATAAAGTTCAGCCAATGTGCATAAATATTTCATGCCAAATAACATGTCAATTTCTTTATTGGCAGTTAGTACACTACAAAAACAACAGAAGCACTAATAACAACAATATCAGAAAGATTTTAGTTGATTGAGAAGCAGGACAATGCTCACTCTGAGGATGCAGAATAACAATTGGCACCCAAAGTATCACCAGATTCTCGTATATCATTTCCTCTCATATCATTTCTGTAAGACTCATGAACATCACTACACCGTTCAGATGGACTTGTCCCTTCCCGAATCATATCCTCAGCAATGGTGTTTAAAATTTCTACCATTTCATTGGATCCTTTACCAGCATGGAATGTTCTTCTGAACTTACTTAATTCACTTGCCCTTTTTGGATCACCAGGCTTCGGAAGTTCTGTAGATGGACAAAATTCCCTGGAAGGATAAAATTCTGGAGATATAAACAATTCTTCAGTGTTGGGCAGTTTCCCTGATCTATACAACATTTCACTCATCCATAACGCAGGATCCGGAGGGAGACCATCAGCCGTGAACGGAAGACTAAACAACGAGTCATTTGAAATTGTACTCCAATCCGATGAGCGATTGCTGTGAATGGAAACCATAATCCTATTATGATCCATCCCACCAGACCTTCCCATCACCTGGATTGGAGGAGATTGAGTTTGGGATGTGTGGGGTAAAGAAGATTCATGAGGCACATCTGAGAATGATCTATTTAAAATGTTGATTTGGCCACTTTTATTGAATGGTTCACAGGCCTCCGACTTCAGTTTGTAGGCTGCATCTCTAGACTGGGTAATTCCTGGAGGATTAACTTGAAAGATTTCATCAGAAGAAAATTTTGGCAAGGATAAAGGCACAGTATCTAAAGAATCCGAAACTTTGACACAATCTCCCCTTCCCTCATCTATACTGTCCACATCGCTTCTGCTATCATCGGAACCATCAAAATCTTCCCGTGAGAACAGAGCTTTGAATGACTCACCCCAATCATAAGACACATTAGCACGTGCATTTAAGTGATTGTTGCTTTCATCCTCCATTATTGAGAAGAAAACTTAGTATGTACTTGTGTTCATGCTCGAAATGAACATAGGAATCTCCTGAACAAACTAGTTGAAACATGAAGACGACCGTACCCTTTTAATCTTGCTGTAAATGGTCCTTCCAGTTCCAAGACTAGTCAGAGCTCTTTCATTGCCAATATGAGAATCACTATTAACTTTCTTCCCCTATGATATCCAAGAACTTTCCTCGCTTATCCCTTTTTTGCAACACTATGTCCAAACAACCCTAAAATCCACATAGTAACTAATCAATCTTGCTCCAGTTATCATTCCAATAAGCATTTACAGAATCAGACTCCACAGGGAAATCATACGAGTCATCATCAATAGCCAAGTGCAGAAAAATAACAAACCCTAAATAATCATTGACAACGCTAAATACCCAATTTATCAGCCCACCATACACCAATCTTTGCACGGTTGAAATGGACACAATCTACGATTCACAGACAATTTCTGTAAATTCAAAAATGTAAACGAAATTTGATTGTACAATTTGATCGAGCCCAAACCGAATACACGATGAAGTCCTCAGAGACACGATCGGATAAGTGATACTTCCCTAATACGTCAGTGGCTCTTTTTTTTTTCCGATAAATGGAGCTTCCTCACCCAGGCTATATTAAGACAAATTTCTCCGTGCAAATTGTGATTAATGACCGGATAAAATCAAACGCGTCATGGAAATTCCTACGATACGAAATTGAGAAAATGATTAAGGTTTAGGTTTCCCCCACAATGCATCCACGGAATGAAAATGGAGGATAATGCGAGGCTTCAGGAAGGGTTCCCGTCTTCCCTACTCTCGGTCTCGTCTCATTCATTCTTGGCGCCTTTGTCTTCCAATTCCTATCACGTGTCACGCACGTGCTATAATACTCGCACTCCCAAATAGGCAAATACCGTTTAGAGTTACAGTACACTACTGTACATATCAAAAACCTAAAATCGCATTCGAAAATTGAAAATGGCATTTTGGAGTTTTGGGCTTTGGCCTTTGGTTTCACATTACATATCGATGACATCAACAATTCATAGAACAAACTGATACTAGTCGACAATCTAAACTCAAATTAACCAGACAAAGGTTCCAATCCATTTGGAATTAAAAAGGACGACTATGGATAACATGGAACAAAAAACCAGTCTTTAATGTCGTGCTGCTGTTAAAAGAAGGCAGCCATCCAATACAGCATCACTCCTGAAAATATGCATAGGCAGAAGAATAAGGGGACAAATTAGTGATAAGGGAACCTTTTTACTAGTTTAAAATTGGAACTATTAGTGCAAATAAATACAGAAAAGTAGGAAAAGTAGGACCAACTTTTACCTCCAAGAATCATTATCAATGTTGTTTGAAATTGAATCCCTACTTTCCTTGAGCCACTCCAGACATTTCCTGATCACATCAAACATAAAGAATGAATCTTGATTACAGATGAAGAAAGCTAGAGGTTGGGAAAATAAGCTCTGATACCTACTGTTGGGAAATGCTACTACGAAACACAAACACACACTATAGAGGACCTATGACAATTCACTCACATAACACCAACGCTTTAATGTTGGTTAGCCTTTGACTAAAATTCTTAGTGCACAAGGATACTTAGGCAGCAGGGCCGACCATATATCATTAGGCGGTATAACCGACCATATATTAGTTAGGCGGCAGGGCCGACCATATAACTAATGCAAGTGCACCAATAACTTAACAAACCAAGGCTTAACCGAGAGACTTAAACAAAGATAACACTTTTATAAATACAAAACACAATTACAAGAGATTTCACTACTCACACCTTATCACTCCTCAACTCTCAACTCACTTCTCAACTCACACCTCTCTACTTCACTCAACTCTCCACTATACACTAAACTCACAACTTCTCTACACTTCTTGCAAATGAAGAGCCTCACCCCTATTTATAGAGTGGGCAAGAGTTCTAGAATACTCTAGGAAAATTATTATTAATTCTAAACATAGATTATTCTACACAATTCCTTTTCTCCATATTTCTAGAATATTCTAAAATATTACTACAATTTTCTAGATAATTATGCTCACACACTAATTTCTCTAATATTCTAGAATATTCATAGTCTCACTAATACACTCCTTTTAATTTTGCATTGATCTCTAACACTAGAGATAGAGACTGACCTCTCCCATAGCAATTGATGGTGGTGTTCACACCATTTGGGCATTTACACGAAAAGGACCGATCCAGGCCAGAAAAGCCACAGAATCCTCCACTGTCTTCACAATTCTTGCAGGCACTCGTCTGGTAAGAGCTGTTGTACTCCAGCGAGATGCCATACTGCCACTTCATTGGATCCCCCTCACTGCCCCCGAACCCATATATCGCCGAATACGACGAACACTGAAGCTTAGGGAGATCCAAGCCATACCCCGAGCCAATTGAAATCGGTGGATCATACACACAGCATGTGGATATCGGAGCGTAGGGTTCCAAGCCGATTCCGGACACCCCTTTGCAAGAATACAACCCTCTGCACACCTTTAAACCGGAACCGGTGTCGCAGAAATCCACATTTTGATCAAACACCGGGGAAGTTCTGGAACATCCCACCAGAACAAATTTGTTATCGGGCAAGACGGAAAAAGGGCCGGCACGGTCTAGAACGAAGCTTCCGGAATTCTGCATCGACGAACAAATGGACATGAAGGGGTCTGCAATGACGAGAGTGCTGCTCGGGTAGTCAATGGAGGAGATTGTGTAAATGCCGGTCCCGGTGGAGAACTGAAGTGTCCTCCCCGAGCTGCATTCGACGTACCGGGCGAAATCGGGATGTCCGCAGCCAAAACCGGAGCCGAATGGGAACTTGATGGGGATGTTGCCACACCGGTCATGGCAGGAACCGTTGAGAGGAATGATGCTTGGAATGGCAGCAAGCGGATGGAGGAAGAACAGAAAGAGGAAACTGGTGGGAATGAGTAGCCGTGGAGAGAACATGGAGAATGGGCAGAGAGTAGTATTGATTTGCATTATGATTTGTTTTAGTTCAAACTTTTACAAGAAAGCAAAAAAACAGATATTCAAAAGGAAAACAGTTTCTGCGGTCATAAAAAGAAGAGCCTTGAGACTTTTATGGGATCCAGCAATGTGTAATAAAATTGCTTTTACCCTAAAAACAGAGACTTGAAGGCCAAGCAGACATTGATTGTTAATGGTCATGGAGTGACAGGAAAATGGGACTTTTCATGTGAGTGAAACCGGTTAAATTTTTGCCCTTTTCAATTGATTCACACCAAGGCAAATATCAATGGAGGAGCAAATCCAGCAATTTGCTTAAGTAAGAACATAAAAAAATAACAAAAGCTGGAATAGCTCAGTTGGTTAGAGCGTGTGGCTGTTAACCACAAGGTCGGAGGTTCAAGCCCTCCTTCTAGCGGTAGTTGTTTTTAATTTTAATTGTTTTTATATATACTTACTGTATAAGTTCTTTTTATTTTTATAGCATGATATCATATGCAGGCTTCAACAATGGACAAGACAAGCTCTTGTTATACAAAGAGAATACAGGCTTCATCATCCTACAAAGTACAATTACAGACCAACCACCTCAAATCCCAATTCCTGTATAACCAACCAACCATAAATGCTTCTTCCTACATACTACTATACAGAAGCCTTGTGTTCCTCTTTTATTTATTACAGGGATTAAGGTGGAATCTACAACAGCTCTGTAGCCTGCTAGAAGTTCCACTGCTCCCCCCCTAATTCCAGCACACTGGAATTTCAAATGCTATTTAAATTATTTATATAGAGAGTTCGAGTTCTCCAACGGTTGGATTCACTTCCGCTGCCCTGCTGAAGCCATGAGGATAGCAACAGCCACACTGAACATCACCAACATAGACACCAGAAGTATGTATGTTTTCTTCGACGATCTTCTGTACTCCCCGAATAGAACTATCCCCCAGAATGTGCTCACCAGAGGAAGTGCCTAAAGTTGACAAAACGGGCATGAATTTGGTGATCGATTTGGCATTTATTCATTCATCGACAATTTAAGGCAATATACATTTTTTTTTCCAAGTAAAGGAAACTGACCTGCACCGCATCTGCTGCAGCGTATCCAGCAGCCTGGCCACCCATGAATTGAAGGCCATTCCCAAAGCCACAGAGGAGACCCGCCATCAAGGCCCAACTCCGCCCATTCCAGTCGGATATATAAGCCTTGAACGATGACCGGGGCAAGTTTAGGACAGGGCGATACAAGAAAGTGATGTTTATCATGAGTGAGACCACGACGAAGGATATTGAGAAGTAGAAAAACGCGGTGTATACGCTTAGATGGGGGACTCCCTCTTTTAATGTGTGCCACTGATCGTTGGTGGCTAAGTTGAAAGCCGGGGAAAAGAGAGAGAAACTAATTCCTGCGAATAAGCATATCGCCAGGCCTACAAGGGTGCTTTTCCCAAATACCTGCAGTGCAAATTCGCGATGTGAAAAAGAGGGAAAATACGCAATTACTATGCTGAATAAACCATGTCGAACCTTTATTGCCCTTTTCTTTTCAAGCTCTATGAGAAAGCCTGCAGTCCCGGCTTTTGCATTCATCCCATCATCAGTTGCACTCTCCACATCCCCATCTATACGTAAGTACGATCAGGATCAATGCTCGACACGTTCAAAATAACAATAAAAACTACGCTAATCTGCCAGTATAATTCATTGGGTACACACATACTTACCTCTGTTCTTTAATAACTGCACCACTTCTGCATTTCACGCAATTCAATAAACAATTTTAAACTAATAATAACTCATATTGTGTATAAGTAAAAATTATAAATATTTCATATTCTAAAACTACATGATTAGACGAATCTAACAAAATCTCACTTGACTATATTTTATCTTATAGAGCTATGTTAAAAAAAAAATTGATCAAAGTTACTGCTATGCAAATAGAACAATTAAATGAGAACAGAGGAAGTACTCCAAAATGGTTAGTTGTATGCCATTCTCTTACCTATCTTTGCATATGTTTCTTGAGAGATAGGGTCGCCTTTCGTCCTGTTCAGGTATGCGTAAATCTGTATCATTTACACTATCTAATAAATAATGAAACACGACGTTCATACACGCTAAACTGGCCATACAAAAATCGCGTACTTATTAGCTCGAGCAAGCTTAGCTTTGTTGTCCTTATTGTTGGATGAATGAACTGCAGAGCCTAAAAAAACAGCAATCAGGAAACATCCAACTCCGGGGAAAAGAATCTCAGCCTTGTTGATTCTGTCGTCTAGGAAGTAGTTCAAAGTCGTGCCTGGACAAGTAAACACAACAACGTTCACAAATCACAACCAGACCAATCTAGCTACAGGCATAATCTATATGGAGTATTTATGGATTGATTACCTATGACAACAGTTAAGCTCGACGTGATCACCACAGTAACGGATAAACCAACAAAGGCGAAAGCGTATTGGCACGACAGGTTTCCGAGACAGAGGAAAACACCACCGAGCATTGCAAACAATACACTGGGCCAATTATGCTGTTCCAATTCGTACAAAAGCTTTATTCGATCCGATTCATCACTAATCGATGCAAATTTTCGTGGAAAGAAATATGAGTAACAAATGCATTGCTTAAATTACCATAATACAAGTCAATCAACACTGGTGCAAGAGCTAAGCAATGACTACCATATGAACCTCTACCATCTATTCATGGCAAATTCAGTAACACAGAAACAAGAAGCATCCACAACATATACACGCATAATTCAACAGAAATGGAAAACAAATTGGAGTGTGATGAAGAAGAATTCACCTGAGATAACTGATCCAGGAAATTGGGCTTCTCAAAACTGCCGTCCCCAATTTGACCAAGAGTGAAAGCAATCAGGACAGCCGCCAGTAGGTTGGAGAGGGTGTAATCAAGATATGTGTGTTGAGGGAGACGACCACGCCTTTCCAGTAGAGTAATAAAGGCAGGCCATGTCCCCAAGAATATCAAAGACAAGATCATACAGGCTATGGCGCCAATTTTACTCTCCACCACATACATGTTCAATCCACCGCGGAAAATCCCTTCAGCTTCCAAGGATATCAGTTCTGGAATGCCAAGGAAATCCTATAAACAAAAAAAAGGGGGATTTGGATCAGAGATATAAGGATCTCCCGGGTACATGACATCAATAATTGCCCTAAACAAAAGGATCCACACTTCCATAAAAAAAAAAAAAAAAAAAAAAAATCAGAAAAGGAATCATAGAAATAACTTGTGGAGAAGGGGAGAGAAGAAGTGGGAGACAGAGAGACAGGCATTGAAGGGGATTGAAAGAGAGGAACGGAGCATAATCTACCATGGAAGCTTAAATGCAAAAGAATTAAAAAATTAGTATAATAAACAGAGGAAGGATCGAAAGAATCCCTGCAAATTTGGAAAAGAGATGAGAAGAGGGTGCATAGAAGCAAATCGGAATCTTTCTGAAAAATGATAGAAGAAACTCAAAACACCCCCAAATTTTCGTACATAAAAGAAAATTACAATCTTGGAGGTTTATTCTTTGATAGGACGCAAGGAAACGTGTAGCTATGATTCTCCTCAGGAGAAAAAACAAAACCCCACAGGGTTCCCTTCTTTAAATCCATTGAAGGGGATTGAAAGGATAAAATATCTCATACCCGCCATTGAAAGTGATGACGCCTCCGGTGATGAAAAGAGACCCACTAAAGTTGACTTTGCTCGTTTGCAAAATTCAGCCACCTTAAAGACAAACAAGAATTAAGTATTTACTATTATTACATCCACGGATCTACCTCAACCCTTCTGCCCACCTCCAGTTTTCTGCGGTTCTGCCTCCTGGCTTCTGTCTTCTGCCCTTCTCCAGGAAAGGCCACGAACTAGGCAGGCTGCCAGGCTCAACGCAAGTTTTCTGCCACTTTGCAATTTATCAAAAAAGAACAGAGGGTAAAGGGTGGGCGGCTTGGCGCGGCGTGAATTTCTAAATAATGCAAAATTCGAATCTTGTAGATTCTTATAATCTGGTCAGAACTCGGGGGTAATGTTCTTTACTTTTTCTCGTGCCTGAATCAGGGATCGGGGAAATGATCTTTATTGGTGCTATAACTGCGAGGGAAAAAAAGATAAATGGGTCCTTTTTCTTTTCAAAAAATTCAAATCAGTCCTTTTTCTATTTTATTACCAAAACAGTCCTCTACAAATGCTAATTATGTTCAAATCAGTCCTTTTTTCACTAATTATATTCTAATTGCTGACGTGGCAAGGGTTTTAATTTAAACCTGACACGTGTGCATAATATTAGTCATTTTTCTTTTATCTTTTGCCAATTCAGTCCTAAACTTTTATTTTGTTCTATTTAGTCCTCTACCCCAATCACTCATTTTTATATTAATTGGCCTCAAACCTTTCAAATTATTTCATTTTAGGCCCAGAACCTTAAATTTTTTATTATTACTAATCCATTTATCAAATAAATGCACAACATACTTCCATAAATAAAATTAAACACAAAACCTCATATACTGGGTTCGACTGCTTTGTTATCGGGTCTTTCAAGTACCGGAATTTTACGGACTCTCTCTAATAACCACTCGACCGCAACCGATTGTTCATTGGTTTTGGTTTCCTTCAGTAACAATCAACAGAATCTTACTTTGCGTCCTACCTTAGGATGTAGCAATATTTGAGTAAATGATTTAACTTGAATTTTTGGAAGGTTATGGATACAGGAAGCCTTGGTTTTATTGAAAAATATTAATATTATTAAAAATATTAAAAAAATAGCCTGAATTTTATTGTCCACAAAGTATGATTGTGCTGATTGTTGCTGAAGGAAACCAGAACCAATGAACCATCGTTACGGTCGGGTGGTTAGAGAGAGTCCGTAAAATTCGGAACTTCGAAGACCCGGTAACAAGGCGGTCAAACCCAATGTATGAGGTTTGGTATTTAATTTTATTTACGGAAGTATGTTGGACATTTATTTGATAAATGTATTAGTAATAATAAAAAAAATTAAGGTTCTGGGCCTAAAATGAAATAATTTGAAAGGTTTGAGGCCAATTAATATAAAAATGAGTGATTGGGGTAGAGGACTAAATAGAACAAAATAAAAGTTTTGGACTGAATTGGCAAAAGATAAAAGAAAAAGGACTAATATTATGCACACGTGTCAGGTTTAAATTAAAACCCTTGCCACGTCAGCAATTAGAATATAATTAGTGAAAAAAGGACTGATTTGAACATAATTAGCATTTGTAGAGGACTGTTTTGGTAATAAAATAGAAAAAGGACTGATTTGAATTTTTTGAAAAGAAAAAGGACGTATTTATCATTTTTTCCTAACTGCGAGTATGGAGAAAATACTACTTCCTCCTGTTTAAAAAAAAAATAATAAAAAAAAATAAAAAAAAATTAACATCTGCATAGTAAATATTATTTATTAATTAATTTTAATTCAATTTTTTAACACAGTTATATAAAATAAAACATGATTAGGTGAAATCTTGTTAGATTTATCTAATAACGTAGTTTTATTATATTAAAATATTATATTTTTTATTTTATAAAATTTGAGATATTACTCTTTAAAAATGTGTATTGAATTGCATGAAAATAAGGAATATTAACATTTTTTAATATGGATGGAGTATATGCGATCTTTTGTGCTGTTTGGGTAAAAAAATACATACTCCTTTTTAACTTATTTTATGGCAAAATAGAGGTAATTATTAGTTCAAATTCGTTATTGGAAAAAATGATTTGTCTAATAAGTCTTCAGTTTTTCTATTTTTTTATTTTTAATTTATATAGTTGGAGTTTTAATTCTCATTCAGTCATTCTTATTTCATTTCTTTATTATTTTTATAATTTGTGTAATATAAACTTCACTTAAATAAAAGACTTTTAGGATGGAGACTTACCATAGTGGTCAAGTCTCCCGACTCCAACTTATAGTTTGGGGGGTTCGATTCCCCACCCGGCCCTTATCCTATTTTTTTCTCTTTATAATGTGTGAGGTACTGTGGTATGGACTCCCATTACTATTTCCTAACCTGTATAGGCTGTTAAGCAAAAATAAATAAATACTAAATAAAATACTTTAAGCATCATATAACCCAAAAATAAAACTCATAATTCATTATAGTTATATTTTAACTACATTCATTTTAAAATAGTTTATTAAATTTAAATTCACCTCCAGGCTCCAAATAAGGCGTAAATTATTAGGTAACTACTATTAATCAAGGAACATTTTAATATTGATATATTTATAGTAATTTATTTTGAATTTTAAAAGCTTTAAATGAAGTAGTAATTACTTATACTTCTATAAAGGGTATTCCTTTAACCGGATTGAGTTACTGTCCTAATTTGAGCCTTTTCTGTATATTCAGACTATGATATTTATCAGCTCCAAATGTGTTACCTCATGCCAGCTATCAAAATATACCATTTTGTGAGCATTAATTGATATGGAAACATAATCTATCATCCCCAAATTAATGAAACAAATTACTACTGATTACAAAATACCAAACATGGTGAGAGTGCAATTATGGAGATGTTTTATGCCTATTGTGATTTCAGAACAGCATCGAACAAACAACAACGTGAAGCAGGAAAGCGTGCACCAAAGACGATATGGTTGATCTCAACCCCTTGCCGGAAGGATGATACGTCGAACGACGATGATGCTGAACAAGGTGAAGAATGCTCCCAGATGCCTGATGCAGTGGATGATGACATTGACGGGGATAAAGATGCTAGAACCCGACCCGAAATGGTCTTGAAGGGGAGGACGGAGATCGGAACGCGGATGTTCATACCTGCTCCAATCCGCTGGCAGTATTAGGTAGTGATGGAGATGGGTGGACAATCGACGGCGTTGAATGTTGTGTAATACCGATATTATCAGGTTTCTATCTAATATATTGCATTTGTTGTAGGACGAAGAACATCGAAATAATAGCATGTCGTTACTTGGATTTTGAATGTGAACATTATCGGCATACAAACTAGTGTCGTTCACAATTTAACACAAGTTATTTCAGATTATGAATTGCAATTAAGCACCGAGAAGACTAGTGAATGTACAAACCCGTTAAAAGGGTACCATTGAATTCAAAATTTCTGTGTTGGTAGCGGCAGGTGCAATTTGAGTTGTTATTCAATGGTGGCACTGCATGCAAATATGTTTTGAAGCATGGTCACACACACACATATATATACACACATACACATACAACATTATGAGAAACTCACTGTGAATTTGGATTAAAATTTCCAGACTAATTGCGTGATACATTAACCATATTAAAATGTTGTCGGAGGTCCACTGAAATATTGTCTGCATCTTTTTGGTAAAATGTCAACACGTATCATATAGGTGGGGGTTATGTGTACATTCATAGTGTTCAAAAGAGAAAGTGGGAAAGACATAGTAGATTATCATAGCATAACTGATAACACAAGGGAAAATATAGCATGCAACCACTAAGATGCATAGCACGATATAAAGTGTAATAGCATAGCAGTAACAATACAAAACGTAGTGTATGATGGGGATACAACATGTTATCCGTCGTGATCCATCACAGGGTATGCAGGTAGTCATGTGGTATTAGAACACAGCATGAATATCTATACAACATGAACACATTGTTTAAATAGCATTTAGGTGCATTTAGAAATGCATGACGAAATGGCAGCTTGTGATGATTGGCATATCTATACAGCATGAACACACTGTTTACATAGCATGACCGTGAGTACAATTAAGCATGGTAGTCATGTAGTATTAAAACACAGCTGTTATAGGAAACGCATGGCGGTGTTGTGTGGGAACTGTCAAGCCTGTATAATGGTGGGAAACAGGCAAATAGCATGGGAGGGTGACGCTAATAACATACTTCCGATGAAAAATCAAAAAAGAATCACATTTGTAAGGCATCCAAAAAGTCATAAAAAAAAATATACCACAAAAAATTATTTGCATCAGAGATTGAGAGATAAAATGGATATAGATTCATTTATCATTTTTAAAAAATATCCAGAATCTTCTTATAATTGGATAAAAAACTTGCCCAATGTACTGCATAAATCTAGGCAAAGAATTTGTAACATATCCCTAAATTGAGCCCCATTAATGTACTACTGGAATAAAGGCAACAACCAATCATTAAATGCCGCACAATCCGGTTACTATCCTGACATTTAATAATCCGCATATGCGGAGATGTTACAGTCATGCACAAATTGTTCTACGCGTCACAATAGTGAGATTTCATACCATTAACAGGCATTAAATAATTACGGAAAGTGGATCACTAATTTCCCAAATTCATGGGAGTATTGAATGGATGATTAGTAACTGCATTATTCGTGGTGGATGAAGATTCGATTATCGATGTATTGTGTCATGCCCGTAGAAGAAGCATCATCTGGTAACTCAACGTGACGGAGAAAGCGGGGATGATAGATCTCAATTGCTTGCCGGAAGATTTAGTAGACCGACTCGACCGTTCTATAGCAAGTGATGTCAACCGTGTCGATGATGATGATACTGCCAATCGGACTGAGAAATCGGAGATGATAGATCTCAATTGCATGCCCGCAGATTTAGGCGACCGACGCGGTGGCAGCAGGATAATATCATTACTGATAATAGCATAACTGATACTATTACAGAACACGGTAGCAGCAGGATAATATCATATCTGATACTATTTCAAATCGCGGTTGCGACATGATAATATCATAACTGATAACATTACAGAACACAATCATGTTACATATATGGCATAGATACTATTTAAAAGGAGCTCGATAATTTCTAATGATTAAGGATCACGATCAAGCAGCATACACATCACTTGAATGCACCATACAGAAGACGCACAGATTGGAATACAGCACAATGTCAAAATAGTAATCCAAAGTAAACAATTTGTACCTAACATTTATGCAGATTTAAAAATGAAAAGAAGGAAAGTCAATAAGATAAAATCTTTAAAATATTTTCCACGATTTCAATAAAACTCAAAAATAAAAAATCCCCTTAATTACCCACCAATCACTCCATTGAAAGAAGGAAAGTCAATAAGACAATATTATGTCATATGTGGGTTTGGGGGTAAATAGCACAACATATGCTTGCGGAGAACATGTCCGCATATGCGGAGTCCGCATAGAAACGCATTCCTTCCTTTAACATTATATAAAGGGTACTAATTGTTAGTAATAGTATTGAATTTGCTACTTTCAATAATGCATACTCTTCCTTGATTCAAAATTTCAAACCATACGTTGGGGGCATAAGTATTTGTTGTCGTGTGTGTGTGTGTGTGAATGACAGTTGTTGGGTGCTATGGATATATTGCCAATTGCAGATAAAATGATGATGACGTCGTTATGTTATTGCAGCAGCAGATTGAATTTTAAAAATTTGAAGATTGGCCATTCATTTGTATTCGCTAGACGGTGTGATTATCTGTACTAGTTTTTTATTTAGGGACAAATTTCGGAAAACAAACACAATTCACAAAGTTAGCGCTAGCAGAAAACCATTAGTATTTCTTTATTATTTTATTGTAATAGATGCGATTGCATCAAACGAAGAAATATGAAGTACTATGTGTTTCCTTCGTTTTTGTTTTCTTTTATTTGCTACAGACCCATTCGGTGCACAGTCCAATACACATTTGATCCATTAATAACTCAAGTTCGGTACAAGTGAAAAATTTAAAAGTTTGATATTTAAAACTACACGATGAGACAAATCTAACAAGATCCTACTTGACTATATTTTGACTTGTATAACTATGATAAAACTTTAAATCAAAGTTGAAGAGAAGATATCATAATAAAACTATACGACGAGACGAATCTAACAAAATCTCACTTGTCTATATTTTAACTTATATGACTATGATAAAACTTTAAGTAAAAATCTGCGTCTGAATAGTAATACATTACCAAACGTGAAATACACAGCAGAGAGACGGAGGTAGTATAATAGTTGTTGATATGCATGTGCTTTTTTGATGATACATTCTTTTCATTTTACACAAATTATAGTACCAGGCCGTCTCGGAAAAAGTTTGGGCCCTGAGCCAAACTTAAAAAATAAGCCCCATTGCTTTGTAATTTTTTTTTGCGTATACCAGGTATTCTCATATTTTACTGGGCCTAATACTGATTTCTCGATTATCTGGTTAGCATTGAAAGATTATCTCTTCCGAACAGAATTACACAGGCTCGAACCCAATACTTTTACTTAAGCTAACCCAATATTTTTATTTAAGTTGTCAGACACTCGTATCACTCAAACCAACCTACTAAGTTATCAATACCTCGAATGTTGATTTTAGGACTTCCTTGTTTCACTCAAAATATATATTTTTTTTGATAATTTTATTTTAACTCTTTGTTAATTATTATTAAATGTAATGATTAAAGAATAAAATTTAGCCCTAAAAATAAAAAGGCAAGCTCAATGTATGCTCAATATATTTAAAACTATATTGTGAAAAATTAAATTCATATGATATATATTTCCAAATTTTTTTAATTAAAACTAATTTATATAATAATAGTTTAAATACATGAAACAATATTTTCAAAATATTGATATAAAAAAGAATAATCATATTAATTAGTACTACTAGACAATATATGTTCAATGTATGCTAAAAATAGAATATATTCACATTTTATATAGATATATCAAAAATTTATCAAATAAGTAACCCCAAAAAAAATTATCAATTAAGGAAAAAAAAAATTACCTGTGGGGCCCCAAAAATGTGGGGCCCTGAGCAAAGGCTCATGGTGCTCCTGCCATAGGCGAGCCTGTATAGTAGTACTACAAAAGAATAAAGGGAATAAAATTAAACTGTGACTGCATGAAATTTTAAATCTCTAGTCATAATAAGATTGGAAGTTGAATGATATAATTATTACATGGTTTTTATTCAAGTTCGGGCAAGCCTTCAAAGAAAGACCCATATCCCTACAGCCAGGGGCGGATGCACCCGGTGGGGTCTCGGCCCCACCTCAAATTAAAAAAAAAAAAAATTCTATTACTTTTTTTTTACCAAAATTTTTTTAATTTTTTTTAGTTAATATTAAGAAAAAATAGACTGCGGCCCTACCTCCCGAAAAATCCTGGGTCCGCCACTGCCTACAGCTAGCCGTGAAGGTGAAAACGTGAAGAGCAGAACTTTCACTAGAGGTGCGGCCCGTGGGCGAAACGGGCCGGCCCGCGCGAGCCCTACATTTTTACGGGCTTGAATGGCGGCGAGCTCAAAATGTCTAGGCCCAATCCGCCCCCACACGCGGGCCGCGGGTTATGCGGGCCAGTCCACGGGCTTTTTATTTAAATAATAGTATTATTTTTATTTGTAAAAAAAATAAAATTCGGATGTATTTTTTAATGCATATATTAAAAATAAAATAAAGAGATTTATAATTGATATTTATGATTATAAATATGTAAGTGTGTATTTATTGGCACAATTATTTACTTTAATGTGGGTTTGTTGAATAATTATTTAAAAGAATTTATGATTATTTCATTTTTAATACTAAAGGAGTATATTATATTTTGCAAAATATAATATGTGTGACAAAAGTTTTATAATTAATGATTGTACTGATTAAAATTTTAGGTCTCAGATGAAGTCTTTGCTAGAGTTGTAATAGGTAAGACTGTCTAAACATAATTCTATATTTTATTAGGTAAAACTGTCTGGACATAATTCACTAAATTTAGTATTTTATTAGGTAAGATTGTATGAGCATAAATTATTAATTTATATTTAAAAAATAAAAATTTGTCTGCACACATAATTTTTAATAAATAGAATAATAAGGAATTTTAAACTTAAAAACTTGATACTCATAAAATTAATGAACATAGAAATATTAGAAGAGACAGATAATTTGTATTAAGATAATTCAATATGCAATCAATTCAATAATTTAAATGTTTGATAACATTATGCTAAACATTCATACTAAAGAATAATAAATTCAATAAACACTAAACGTTTTTAAAAAAAAAAAAAGAAAAAAACTGAAAGCTTGCAGGTAGGCCCGCCCCGCTGCGGGTTGGGCCCGTTGAGGCCCGCATCTAAACGGGCCTCTAAAAGTTGAGCCCGCCCCGCATTTTTTACCTTGCGGATGGGCCGGCCCAACGGGCTAAGCCCGTTTTGACAGGTCTAACTGTCACCTAATATAAATACTACTAGAAAAAACTGTCACAATCCTCAACTTTTATTGAAGTACTCTTGAACAGGTTGCTTCTAATACTAACATTATTCATGACCACCCCAACCATCTCATTATTTAATTAATTTATCTCTCCTTCAACTCACCATATCCATCCCAACTCAACCATCCCAATTTTACATACTTTGTCAATAACCATCCAACCATCCAACCACAATATTATATATAATTATTTTAATTTATATAATTTTAAATTATGTTGAAATATAAAATAATATATCAAAAATATAAAATATTTATCTTATTTATAAGAATAAAAAATCTAAAATATTATATATTGTTTGTTTATTTTTATTTTATATAAATTTTAAAATGCGTTCAATATATCAAAATTGATATATTATGTATTTAATAAAAAAAATATAGTAAGAGTGATCTCTATTTATAGAGAATGAAAATTTATAAAATTTAGTATACTTTAAAATTTTATTTATTTATTCATATAAAAGATATAATGATTTTATTATACAAATTAAAAATTTAAAAAACAATTATTTGACCAATAGAATGGAGACAAGTGTCTCCATTCCATTGCCCAAAGAAAGAGATCAAGTGGTCTCAAGGTCTCAGACTATCTATATCCATAACCACCACAACCACTCAACCATCTTATTATTTAATTAATTTCTCTCTCATCCAACTCATCAATATCTATCCCAGGGGTGGGTCGGTACGGTATACCGAAAAAATTTCGCCGTACCGTATACCGTACTGAACCTTACGGTATGAAAATTTTCATACCGTTGCCGTACCGCACCTTTTGGTATACCGATCTTCGGTATACCGAAATTTTCGGTATGAAATATTTCCATACCGTTGTCATACCGACATTTCGGTATGTTCGGTATATACCGGTATTCCGAACCTTCGGTAATACCGGCATACCGGTATCACGGTATATACCGACATACCGAACATTCGCTACATACCGACATACCGGTATTGCGGTATATACCGACATACCGAACATTCTCTATATACCAGCATATCGGTATTGCGGTATATACCGGTATCGCGGTATATACCGAAGTTCGGTACGGTAACGGTATACCGTGGTATCAAAAAATTTATACCGTTACCGTACCGAAATCTTACGGTACGGTATTACGGTATACCAAAAATTTCGGTATTCTCGGTATTTTTTCGGCACGATATGTGCGGTATGCGGTATATAGGTATTTTTCCCCGACCCTAATCCATCGCAACCCAACCACCCAAATTTTACATACTTTATCAACAGCCACCCAATCATCCAACCACAATATTATATATAATTATTTTATTTTTACAATTATAAATTTTATTGAAATATAAAAATATTAATGTATCAAAAATACAAAATATTTTAGCTTACTTATAAAGAATAAAAAATATAAAATTTTAATATATTTTTTTATTTATTTTTATTTTATATAAATTTTAAAATGGGTTAAATATATCAAAATTGTTATATTATGTATTTTAAAAAATATAGCAAGAGTGGTCTCTATTTATAGAAAATGAAAAATTATAAGATTTGGTATTTTTTTATTTATTTTTATTTTAAAATATAAAAGTTATAATAATTTTAATGAGATTTGTTTAAAATTTTAGTTGATCAATGGGAATGAGACAAATGTCCCAATCCCATTGGCCAAGAAGATGAGACCAATTGGTCTCATATGGGATTTGGTCGACCATGGCAAAGGGACCTCATCCCATTTTTTCTTTTTTTTTTTAAAAAAAATATAATGTGGAGGTTGGGTCTCCTTGTGGAGGATCATGGATGGAGGTAGTCTCAAGTGGCCAACCCAACCACCATCTATTTTTCTTTTTTGTTTTTAAATAAAAGCTGACGTGGCGGTTGGGTCTCCCATGATGGAATTATGGATGGAGATAGTCTCTATATATATATATATTTGGCAAAGCCATCTAAGGTCTAAAAAGATAGTATAATGTTTAAACATTCTTGATTTGTACAAATATTTATTAATATTGACGACCTTTAATTGTTACCATGCATTAGTACTTTTTACTTTTATGTTTTCAATATGAGGACCTAATCTAATTCATATCTGATGGACCTAAAAAACCTAAGAAAAGCTGTCAATATCATACCCAAAATAATTAAGGATGAATGCAAAACATACCAGGCAATTTTTCTAAAAGGAGAACAATGAAATATTAAGAAAATATGGAATGAATGGACTATCTAAAATTTTAATTGAGTTGGATTGAATATTTTTTGGTGAATTACCGGATATTCTCATAACACATTGGACCCAAGACT
Source organism: Hygrophila difformis (assembly GCA_030278955.1). NCBI lineage: Eukaryota > Viridiplantae > Streptophyta > Magnoliopsida > Lamiales > Acanthaceae > Hygrophila > Hygrophila difformis. The sequence goes on along the minus strand of JAOANR010000012.1, from coordinate 42,080,960 downwards.
AATCCCTGCAATTAAAGGCGCCTTTCGTAAAGCAGTTTTTTACATACATAAGGTTCGAACCCGGGACATTGCTTAAGCGACTAGAGCCACAATTTACTCAAGTCAACTGTTGTTGGTGAGTTGGATTGAATTATTAATTTATTAGCACGAATATATATATATATATATATATATATTTTAAAAAAAAAGATAGTAATTCTTTGGTGGGACACTTGGGAAGATGCATGTGAACTGAAGCACCCACAAATATAAATCTTAGCCCCACAATTATTAGGGCATGCGTTACTCATTAATGATTTCTCCAAATGCTGAATTGTTTGGCCAATAAACTAGTCCAAGTGTCCGACTGCATACAGTGTGTGCCAACCAATATACAGATAGAGTCATTTCTCTATACAAAATTTTTGGCAATTGCAAAATAATAGAGTATAAATGAATTTTAAGATTAACAATCAACATTATTCTCCCTTTTTCACTTAAAAAAGGGGGGAAAAATTATATGAATATTATATTAGACCATGGAAGTATGTTCCCCTCATTTTGTTTTTATCTTTAGCTTACTATACATGGGCCTCCACAGAAAAAGTAAAGCAAATCCATCAATGGGCCAGTGTAAATAAATATGGGCCGGCCCAAAATGAATTCATTTTCGCAAAAATGAGGGGCATTCCGAGAATTGAACTCGGGACCTCTCGCACCCTAAGCGAGAATCATACCACTAGACCAAATGCCCTGCTTATTTATTGTATTAAATGTAAATATTTAATCATTTAACTAAAACATTTCCACGCTTATTCAGATGAGGCAACTTCATGGCGCCTTGTACACCGTACGTTACACACTGGCCGCTGGGTGTGGACATTGCAAAGCTATGCTACTACGCTGCCACCCGTCTGGATTTTGATCAGCTACAATGGCGCTCGCTAGTTGCTGCCCAATTTCATCTATTCGCGAGCCTAAAGTCTTTGGCAAATTTATGAATTTTATGCCGAAAGCAATAAATAATTTTAATGTGAGCACAAGTGAATTTCCGGCATTTCTTCCTAAAGAAGTGGCGAATATTAAGGATCCATTCGCCAGGAAACTGGCTTCGAGGGTTGAGCGACTGCCTGTACTAGTGAGCATTTCCTTTTCCCTTATTTATGTTTAATTTTTTTTAAAAATTGGTGTAGTTAAACTTGAATTGCCAATGTTATTTGATTTTCATCTAATGTTTATCTGAATTGTCAAATTTGTTATGGGAATTAGCACATTGTCTGGTGTAGATACAATTGAATGATGAATTCTTCGTAGTGGAGGATGTAAAGACCCTTAATTTTCCACAAGCTTGGTTTGCAAAAGAAAATGCTTGTGAGTTTTGGCATTTTGGCATAATGATTGTGTTCTTTAATTGCTATATTGTTGCTCTCGTCTTCCTTTTAATTTCATTTCAATTGTATAATGGGTTTAATCAGTTGCCCTGTATTTGGCTATAGGTTTGGCACTTTAGGTGTGATCTCGTTTTGAATTCTGATGCGGCAGTGCACATATATGATATGATAATATTGATGAGTATATTTTAGCAACTGAGTTTTCCTTCATATCTACAGTTGAGTTCGTCGAAGACAAGCATCATGAGTAGCTGTATAAAGCCCAAAACACAGGTCAATGGGAGCCCTCTACTTCTTCTCCATGGTTTTGACAGGTTTAGTAAACTTTATTTGGCTTTGTGAAGAGAACACTGCCCCTCCTGTTTGCATTTCGCTGTTCATCACTTATTATCCTCCAGCTCCTGTTTAGAATGGAGATATGCTTTTCCAATGCTTGAAGAGGCAGGATTAGAGACCTGGGCTGTTGATATTCTCGGATGGGGTTTTTCTGATTTAGGCAACTTATCTTGTCTTTTCTCCCTCACTTAAACTTCTTTCATTTATGAAAGCCAGTGAATGAGAAAAGTTGTCTCTACTTGCACAGCTTCTTGCTTATCTTGTATTTTCCTCTCGTTTTTTTTAGAGAAGCGCCCTTCATGCAACGTAGCTTCAAAGCGTGATCACCTTTATCAGGTGTGTACTCCTTCAATAGTCAATACAATAGCTACTGCGTATGGCATTGACCGTGTTCTACATCCAAGAAGAGTCATGAATTTTCTATTTACTGCTCGTTCTCCCAGTTTTGGAAAACCTATATCAGAAGGCCAGTGACATTGGTAGGACCAAGTCTTGGAACAGCAGTGGCGATTGACTTTGTAACCAACTATCCGGAAGCTGTAAGTTCATTACGATTTTTCCCTACATGGTCTGCATTATGTGTCCATACAATAGTCACTGACTTAGGGTCCGCGCTCTCAGGTTGATAAACTAATTTTTATTGACGCAAGCGTCTATGCAGAAGGTACTGGAAATCTTGCGACTTTACCAAAACCAATAGCATATGCTGGGGTAAGCTTTGCAAGTGTTTTATATGCTCTAGCAATGTTGATTGGCTTGTTTTGCTAATTTGATATTTATAGTCAATCAAGTTAATTGGTTTTGAAATGTCTTTGGATAGCAAAGTTATCTGTGCAATTTTTTGCTCTGTCCTTGTGCCAGGCATCTGGGAAATCTCATCCAATCTTAAGCTAATTCAATGATTTGTATATCATGCCTTTTCTATTTGTGCTTTTGCCGCTTCACCTTTTGGATGGCTTTCAACCTAACATTTGAATGGCCTCATTGATTTTGTTGTATAGCCTCATTGATTTTGTAGTATGCCTTCTGTCTGTGTGCTTTTGTGACTCTGTCTTTCGGATGGGTTTCTGCTGAAAGCCTGATTCTCTCTTATGCCATTCCTTTATGCCATGACCATCCATATTACTTCTGCATTTCCGACACTGTGGTACACATTCAGATTGATGACTAAACTATATTCATTTCAACAGATGTATTTGCTAAAGAGTTTACCATTGCGGCTATATGCAACTTCGTTGGCGTTTAATGGTTTGGCATGGGATACTTGCTTGGACTGGACAAATGTCCGTTCATGACCTTTAAACTCTGAAAACTTCACCTTTCTTGCCTTTCATTTTTTTTTTCCAGGTTGTTTATATGACATTTTTGCAGATTGGCCGTCTGCATTGTTATTATCCTTGGTGGGAGGATGCTAATGTTGAATTCATGATCAGTGGAGGATACAATGTGAGCGCACAGATTGAGCAGGTAATGTAAAAGTTATATCCCAGAAACATTTTGTTTCAGCATTATGACAGTTTTTGCCTTTTCACATCTGTTCTTAACCACTGTTTATCTTAGCATTTTCTTAAATATGCACAATGCAGGTGAAGCAGGAAACACTCATTATATGGGGAGAAGACGATCAGATTATTGACTATAAGCTTGCTGTGGTAAGTACTAGGTACAAGATCCAATTTTTCTGCAATGACGTGCAACAGAAATAGTAACAAATACCGCGATTTGTCCTAAACAGAGACTGCACAGCGAATTACCAAATGCAATTATACGCCAAATACCAGATTGCGGCCACATCCCTCACGTGGAAAAGCCTGCAGCTGTTTCCAAGTTAATTACAGAGTTTGTTCGAGACAATAGCAAGGTCAAGGATACACAGGCATTTATGCTGCCCTGATCGAGGAGACATCAGACACCCTAAGGCTTTCACTGATGATAAGACTGGTAAATTGCTACAACTATATGCTCTATTTGTTCATGACTTGTCTCGCAATGTAATGCTTGTAGCTAGATATCGGGTCCCTTGGTTATTGGGATAAAAGCTTAGATTATTGTTCTGAACACACTTTGTAAGTCACAGACTCTGTGCTATTGCAGCACAGTTTTTGGTTGGCAAACCAGAAATACATTTTATTCAAGTTTCTGAATAGTGAAAAGAAAAACATTTTATCCCACCAAACTTTAGGAGAGATGGCAAACTTTGTTTGGTTCAGTTAAATTCTTGATCTGCAGCAGTCCATTCGCATAATGCTATCTGTTGGAAACTAGAAATACATTGTCAAGTTGGTATGACCAACCAAAATTTGCTTTCAAAGATCTCATCAAATTTAGAGTGCATTTCAAGAATTAACCATCATCAGGTGTAATTTTCCCATTCCTTGAAGAGTGGCTGTGGGAAGAGTATATGTTTGGTTGGCAAGTCCCAGTCATACAGGCAAAACTGGGGACCATCAAGAATCACACTTTATGATTTAGAGAATCCACATCTTTGCATGAGAGAAGAAAAGGAAGGCCTATATATATATATATATACCACTATTGTGCAGAGCTCATTTGTGATGACATTACCAATAAAACAAGACTTTAATACAGCAACAATACTGCCTCCCACATTAGATGTACATATGAAAAATCTAAGTAGAAGAAAACAGGTTAAATGTACCCCACGAACACAACTGCATATCCACCCACCCACTCAAAAGGGAATCACATTCCTCTTTACTTTCTTCAGCACAATAGAGGAACAAAACAAAGAAACAAAAGAAAAGGCCCTGCTGGCCAGATACAGATAATTCTTGATGGAGAATCATCATCATCATCATCATCATCATCATCCCACTTTTCCTAAAACCTGACAAGACCCCCTAATCTAATGCTTGTAGTCAGATCATAAAGGCAGAAACCACAAAAGATAGGAAGACCGTCATAAAGATGCTAATTCGATGCAACCCTACCGCCCCATGGCTGGTGTCGGTGTTGCCAAATCCAGTTGGTCCGAGGCTGGCACCTCCTCCAGGAGTTAATGTTGATCCCGGGATTGTTGTAGTGCCACCGGCGGTGTTTGGAGTTCCTCCCAATGTTGTGCCGCCTCCATTGCTGCACAAAATTTGAATTGGCAAGATATATAGTTAGTCATTAGTACTCAAACCTCCCTGCAGTATCATGTGAACCTAACCTTCAATTAAACCCCATATATGAGATCAAGATTCAGGTTGAGGACCATTAACCTAGATCAAGTAATAACTGAACAGTGACAATAACATTTATTCATCAATCTAATGACAGCTCACATGGTTTCCTATATTGATGCTAGCAAACTTTTTGTTACCAAAAACATAAACTTTATTATGTCCCCAAAAATGGAAAATAGATCTACCCTCCCCTCCCCACTTTTTTGCCCAATTCTTCAAAACTTTGCACAGCTGAATTCACCATTCATGGTTTTTCAGTTAGGGATTCTCACTGTTACCATTAACACTACCAATTAATTATCTTTCCATAAAGTCTCAGAAGTTAGTTGCCCTGTTTCCAAAACATTTACATTTTCTGCATTAATAAAACCAGTTAAAAAATCAAGACAGTGTGTTTTTAACTAAAGAAAATCAAACCTGGGACTAGATGGATACACACATCCAGATCCTGCACCTGCAAGTCACACCATAAAAGAGGATTAATATGCAAAATAGAAGTTACAAAGGGATTGAGAAATGGATCTTCTTCTTCATCTTCAAGAAACTTACCAGGGGCAGTTTGGGTGACAGCGGCAGTGCCCTGGAAATCACAGCTTCCAGAAATCTGGCCCTTCCTCTGGTAGTAACTGTTCACAGCATAATTACAGTGATCCCTGATAGTGTTCGGGTTATAACAAGGCCCATTTTGTAGGATTGCTGTACAATCAGCCCCAGCTCCACAAGCATAGTCTATGTTCTTCTGAAGGACTTGGTCACTTGTCCCAGTGTTACACACACAATAAGCCGCATCTGCACATCAAAACATCCAACAAAAGGAAAACTAAAATAAACATGAGAAAACGCCTAACCCCATACTGAATGAACACCAAGACAGTCAAATAAAGCACTTCTGAAGAAAAACAAAAAACAAAACCTTTTAATGCTCTACAAGGAAGTGAGATAGGAGCATTAAAGCCCCAACCCCACCTCAAATCCAGTTTTTAATAATAATGTAGAGAGATACAAGGAAGAGAAATAAACAAATCTACAGAACATGTTTAAAAATGAGAAATAATAAAGAAGCACCACCTGAAGGGCCAGACATAGCCAAGAGAAGCACCACCAAACCCACTGCAAGAGCAGCCATGTGTGCTTCAAAAATCCCAAGAATTATGGATGGAAGGAATGGAGTTTTCACTCAACAAACTAGAGATGAACTTGTTAGAAAAGAGAAGTAAAGAAATGGAAAGGGAGGGAGGGGAAATAGTGAAGTTTACGAGATTGGAGGTTGCAATTTATACAAATGAGGGCCAAATTAAGGACACATTATTGTTGTTGTGGTTAAGAGTTTTTTTGGGGACTTGAGCATTTCCAAAGCGCAATGACTCTTGTCCTTGTCTGCACTGACCTGTCTCGTACAATGTGTGTGTGTGGGGGAGGATTCTCAAACGGTCATAAACTCACTCAGTGATCCCCATGATCAGAACTTAACCCCATCTCTGGTTTAGGGTTTTAAAGTGGGTTTGTTTTGTATTTATAGAGTGATTATCAGAAAGAAAACTCTTGGCTTTGTGCCTTGGAGATGCTGCTTTGACAGCAAAGATGCGATGACATATACTACATAATTATGATTTATGTACATCCTCCTTAAAAACAGTTTCTTGGATTTGCAGTACGTAGCCAGGTGGTGCTGTACCACTTTATACCTTTTTTAAATCCTCAAACAATTGTTTAATATTTAAAATTTTTATTTATTTATTTACTTTTGTCTTCGATATTTCATTCTTCTAACTATTCCCAAAATTTTAATACAGGGACTGACGGACATGGAGTAATTCTTTTAACCTGAAAAGGAACAGTAAAGGAAAATAACTCTGTTCCTCACCGAAAAGAAACAAAGAAGGGAAAAATAACTGCAAAAAATGATTTGGGCCACAAGTAAAAAAGAAAGGCCTTATTAATCATTAGGCCCACTATATTGGGCCGTAGAAATGATTTGGTCTATAGCCCATTCAAAATTTTAGCTCCAAAAGTAGATTTTGGAGAAACCTCTGATTGTTGAGAATATTGTGAATATCTTTGGCATGTTTATGCCTTATTCTTGAAGTTAGTAAATAGTTAGGTCTTGTGAATGATTAGTCATTTCTCACTTCTATAAATATAGGTGTGTTATGAAGAGATAAAACACACCATTGAAATTACACACTACTTTTATTTCTTTACATTTCATCATTTAATTCCAATTTCCATTACAATACTTCCACTATACACACAAGCTAATAAGCCATATACCATTTTATTATACACATACATAAATAAAGATAGTTATTTCTATAACACGTTATCAGCACGAGGAGACTCTGTCCAGATTATCATTTGAGGTATAATATCTTATTTCTAAACTTTCAATAAGATTATGGCTAACCTTGCAAAGCAGGAATTTGCTCCCTTAACCGTTGAAGGAAGCAATTATATGTCCTGGGCCCGAGATGTAAAAATGCATCTTACTTCAATGGGTCTGGAAGATACTATTGCTGAAGGCAAAAATCCCAGCCATCAAAATCAGGCAAAAGCCATGATTTTCTTGTGCCATCATATCGAAGAGGCACTTAAAATGGAGTACGTGACTGTGGAATCCCCACTGGCATTGTGGGAAAAGCTGAAAGAAAGATATGATAATCTTAAAAAGACGGTGCTTCCAAAAGCCCTTGATGACTGGACAAACCTGAGACTTCAGGACTTCAAAACAGTCCGGGAATATAATTCCGCTGTGTTCAAAATTACGGCCCAATTGCAATTATGTGGGCAAAAGATATCTGAAGCAGAAATGCTTGAAAAAACGTATTCTACGTTTCATGCTAAAAACTCAGTATTGAGTGAGACATACCGTCAAAAAGGTTTTCAGAGATATTCTGATCTTATCACCTGCTTATTATTGGCTGAACAAAACAGCCTATTGTTGTTGAGAAATCATGAATCTAGGCCCGCAGGTGCAAAACCGTTCCCTGAGGTGAACGCGGCTCAATCATCGAAATATGTGCGTGATCGTGGGCACTTTAAAAATCAAAATGATGATCGTGGCCAAAATCGGTATCACAATCGAGACAGAGGTGAATCATCTCGTCAAAATAATTATCGAAATAAGCCTCGATTTGAGCAAAATCGCAGATATGATACCAGAAGGCCTTACAAACCACAACAAATAAATTATGCAAGAAAGCATAAACAAAATGATGAAATTTGTGATCGTTGTGGAATTAAAGGCCATGTGGCTCAAACATGCCACACAGCTAAACACTTAGCTGAACTGTATCAGGCCTCGAAACGAAAAGAAAGATCATGTGTTGAAGCACACCATAATGCCCACGATGATACTTATGATGATATATTAAATGATAATATCACGCACCTGGAAGCTGATGATTTTGTTGAGCCAGATACTGTTACTAAATAATATATTATATAGCTATATATATATTTTACTTGTCTTTTATAATTCCTGTTTAATATAAATAATGATATCTTGTACTTCCCTTTTATTATCCATGTATAATATAAATATGCTTTTGCATTAATAATATTTATATTGCTGATGTTTATTAACATTCTTATATTCTTGTAAAGAAATGGATGCTGGAAATTCAAAAGTCGGAGATGATATCTGCCTCATTGACAGTGCAACAACGCATAGCATTTTGAAAAGCAAAAGCTATTTCTCCAATTTAAAATTGGAAAAGACCGCAGTGAAAACTATAAGCGGTAATGCAAAATGCATTGGAGGCTCCGGTAGAGCTGTTATATTTCTCCCTGAAGGGACAAAAATGGCAATTGAAAATGCCTTGTTCTCACGCAAAGCTCGAAGAAATTTACTGAGCTTCAATGATATTCGAAAAAATGGATATCACATTGAAACTTCAAAAGAGGCAGATCACGAGTATCTTTTGATAACTCGAATTGAAAATGGCAAAAAATTTGTGAATGAAAAATTGCCATGTTACTCCTCTGGCTTATACTATACAAAAATATGTGCCGCAGAAATATATAACCTAGTAGGCTTGAAAGCTACTAGTGAATTTATTACCTGGCACGATAGACTTGGGCATCCTGGCAGTGTAATGCTGAGGCGAATTATTGAAAATTCAAATGGCCATACATTGAAAAGGCAAATGATATTGAACCCAAATGAGTTCAATTGTGCAGCCTGTTCACAAGGGAAATTGATAACCAGACCATCTCCAGTAAAAGTGGGAATTGAATCCCCTACATTCCTAGAAAGAATTCAAGGCGATATATGTGGACCTATTGATCCACCGTGTGGACCTTTCAAGTACCTTATGGTATTAATTGATGCGTCATCACGCTGGTCACACGTTTGTTTATTATCAACTCGCAATTTGGCATTCGCAAGATTACTTGCACAAATTATAAAATTGCGAGCACAGTTTCCAGATCATCCGATAAAGAAAATACGCCTTGATAATGCTGGAGAATATACATCACATGCATTTGATGATTTCTGCATGTCGATTGGAATTACTGTTGAACATCCTGTGCCTCATGTGCACACGCAAAATGGTCTGGCAGAATCATTTATTAAGCGATTGCAATTAATTGCAAGACCCTTGTTAATGAAATCAAAACTCCCTGTTTCTGCTTGGGGACATGCTATATTGCATGCAGCCGCACTTGTGAAAATAAGGCCGACAAGCTATCATAGCTACTCCCCTACACAAATTGTGTTTGGAAAGGAGCCCAATATATCCCACTTGCGAATTTTTGGGTGTGCGGTTTATGTACCGATTGCGCCACCACAACGCACAAAAATGGGACCTCAAAGAAGGTTGGGCATATATGTCGGGTATGAATCACCCTCGATTATTAAATATCTTGAGCCAAAAATGGGTGATTTATTTACTGCAAGATTTGCAGACTGTCATTTTGATGAAACTCAATTCCCGACATTAGGGGGAGGAAATGATCAACTGAAAAAGGAAATATCTTGGCAAAGTCCATTTGATTTCCTTGATCCTCGTACAAGGCAATGCGAACTTGAAGTTCAAAGAATTGTGCATTTGCAGGGAATTGCAAATCAATTACCCGATGCTTTTAATGATGCTGCTAAAGTCACAAAATCATATATAAATGATGCAGCAAATGCACCAGCCAATATAAATGTCCCAGAAGGGCAAATTCCAAGTGCAAATGAACCTACTGCACGCCTGAAGCGTGGTAGGCCTTTGGGTTCCAAGGATAAAAATCCACGAAAGAAGAAAATTATCCATATGGGTGATAAATCAATCACAGATGATACTCCCGAAGGAGAAATTGATTCAACCCCCGAAAAGGTTGAACCTGAAAATATTCACCCAGAAGAAAATGAAGTTATTGAAACTTCTTTCAATTATATCAATACTGGGAAATGTTGGAACCGAAAAGAAACAAACGTTGATAATGCCTTTGCATACAACGTTGCACTCGATGTAATGGAAAATAACGAGGATCCTGAACCAAGATCAGTTGAAGAATGTCGGAAAAGAAATGATTGGCCAAAATGGAAAGATGCGATTCAGTCTGAACTAGATTCACTGAATAAACGAAAAGTATTCGGCCCTATTGTCCAAACACCAAAAAATGTGAAGCCTGTTGGCTACAGATGGGTGTTTGTGAGAAAAAGAAATGAAAATAATGAAATTGCCAAATATAAGGCAAGGCTTGTAGCCCAAGGTTTTTCACAACGACCGGGAATTGATTTCGAGGAAACATATTCCCCAGTTATGGATGGAATAACATTCAGGTATCTAATGAGTCTAGCAGTACGAGAAAATCTCGAAATGAGGCTGATGGATGTTGTTACTGCATATTTATATGGCTCATTGGAAAATGATATTTATATGAAAATACCTGAAGGGTTTAAATTACCTGAGTCTTGCAACTCAAAACCCAGAGAAAATTATTCCATCAAATTGCAAAAATCGTTGTATGGGCTCAAGCAATCTGGCCGAATGTGGTACAACCGCCTCAGTGAAAGTTTGATAAAGGAATGCTATACAAATGACCCGATCAGCCCTTGTGTATTTATAAAGAAAAATGGGTCAGAATTTGTGATCGTCGCAGTCTATGTTGACGATTTAAATCTAATTGGAACTCCTGAAGAGTTGAAAAAGGCGGTCGAATATCTGAAAAAGGAGTTTGAAATCAAAGATTTCGGGAAAACGAAATTTTGCCTTGGCCTACAAATTGAGCATTTGGAAATGGGCATATTTGTTCATCAATCAGCTTATACCCAAAAGGTATTAAAGCAATTTCGAATGGATTATGCTCATCCGCTAAATAATCCAATGGTCGTTCGGACACTTGATCCTGCAAAGGATCCATTTAGGCCAAAAGAAGATAATGAAGAGCAACTTGGCCCAGAAATCCCATATTTAAGCGCAATTGGTGCGTTAATGTATCTTGCAAACAGCACGCGACCTGATATCGCGTTTGCAGTCAATCTACTCGCAAGATTCAGCTCTTGCCCTACTCAACGACATTGGAAAGGCATAAAGCATGTTTTTCGCTATCTCCAAGGAACAATTGATCTTGGGTTATTTTACCCAAAAGACTCTCGACATGAGTTAATTGGCTATGCCGATGCAGGTTATTTATCAGATCCACACAAAGCCAAATCTCAAACAGGCTATATCTTCACGTGTGGTGGAACTGCTATCTCTTGGAGGTCAATGAAGCAGACTCTAACTGCTACTTCTTCTAATCATGCCGAAATATTAGCAATCCATGAAGCAAGTCGAGAATGTGTTTGGTTGAGGTCAATGACTCAACATATATTGAAGAGTTGTGGTTTAATCATTGAACCACAAATGCCCCCAACAATTTTATTTGAAGATAATTCGGCTTGTGTAGCCCAGTTGAAAGGGGGTTATATCAAAGGAGATAGAACGAAGCATATTTCACCAAAATTCTTCTACACTCATGATCTTCAAAAGAATGGTGAAGTCGATGTGCAACAAATTCGATCAGAAAATAATTTAGCGGATCTATTTACCAAGGCATTGCCGACTGCAACATTCGAGAAGCTCGTGAAGAAAATTGGAATGCGGCGGCTTCGAGATTTAAAATGATGTCCAAATCAGGGGGAGCATCTGATACAAGAATACTGTACTCTTTTTCCTTCACTTGGATTTTTTCCCACTGGGTTTTTTCCTAGTAAGGTTTTAACGAGGCATATTCTTTGTATTGAAGATATTCAAGGGGGAGTGTTGAGAATATTGTGAATATCTTTGGCATGTTTATGCCTTATTCTTGAAGTTAGTAAATAGTTAGGTCTTGTGAATGATTAGTCATTTCTCACTTCTATAAATATAGGTGTGTTATGAAGAGATAAAACACACCATTGAAATTACACACTACTTTTATTTCTTTACATTTCATCATTTAATTCCAATTTCCATTACAATACTTCCACTATACACACAAGCTAATAAGCCATATACCATTTTATTATACACATACATAAATAAAGATAGTTATTTCTATAACACTGATGAATTAGATTCAAGAACAAGAATAATTAAAGAGTATTGACTACTGACTAGTGGAGTAATTGAAGAGTAGTAAATTATTATAAATTTTTAAAACAGTAACATCGCATCTTATTATTTTATTTCTGAAGTTTTATGTTGGTTTTTGACAATTCGGTTTATGTCCAGAATTTATTAATTCTGGATATCCAGACTGTGATAAAAATAATAATAAAATATGCTACATGCTGCATTACATAATTTATTTCCATTATAGTGGTCACCAACTAAATGGAAAGACAATAAGTGATTGCACTAATTAATTGCGAAATGGACGCATAAGGGATTTAGATTCCATTAAAATGATGAATGATGTCATAATTGTTGGATACATTATTATTCAACTGGTTGTGCGAAGAAAAAAAAATTCAAATATAGTAGTAGTATTTTGATTCTGCACATGCACCACAACTCAGACCTGCGTACATCATAGAGTGTTTGATCTAAACGACACATCACATATCATATATGCAAGCTATATATATAGCACCTACATATTTGAACATTACACCTTTTTTATAAAATAACACATATGATCATATATCATTTATACATCCAGCATGCAAGTTAATGCATTGAAGCATATATCATATATAACTATAGCATATATGCGAGCTTAAAAATGTTTTTCTCAAAAAAAAAACTATAGCATATATGCGAGCTATATATAGCAAGTCCGAATCATCATAGTTACTCGACAAATACTATAAACACATTCCGTTTTGACATTACCATTTATATCATCTACCAGCTACAATTAATTATTTTCTTTCCATATACATGATGGCACCAAACATGGCAACAAAACAACACAATTTTCAATCATCATATAATCATATCTTATATATGTGTGTAGCATGTTCTGGATATCCAGAATTTATATATTCTGGACATAAACGGAATTGGGTTTTTGATCCTTGAAAACTGAAAACAACCTTTTTAGGGTATGCAGACTGCAGTATGAAGTACTTAGGCATGGTTACTACTAGTTTGATCTTATTTGTTATGGTAGTTAGAATCAATTTGATTTTATTCTTCTGGTAGGGAAGTGTAATTTTTTTTGCGTCTGATTAGTTTTGATCTGATACGAATCTCGTCTGATTAGTTCTAATGCGATATATGGCCTAATATGATTTTAGTAAGAATAAACATTATGTCCATAAAAATATGTCAGGAAGAACATACCCTTAGTTTGTAAGGCCGTTTGAATATGTTTGAATGAGATTTTTATTTCAAGTCTAAAGACTTATATTTTTTTAAATAAAGATAAAAGAAGGATCCAATGTGCCTCGGCAAGGCACTTCGGGTGGACTAGTTGACCTTTCGGTCTCTAACCACATTTTTATGGCTTTTGTTTTGCAGTTACTGTAAGGCTCGTCTGCCGTTGTAATATAAATTGAAGTATCCCATAGTTTCCGGAATTAGCTCTATGATGTTGTCCAACCCGACCCTTCGGATGGACCGTTTGGCGGAATAGTGCTGGGAATCAGTCTATTAGCCACCCGGTGCGCTGCAGTCCCGATACGGACCCGGCGCCCCGTGACAGTTGGTATCAGATAAAAGAAGATGATAACATCAATTCACACCTAATATTCAAACCAACTGAAAAATGTCATTGTTATAACAAGGCTTAAGAATGCTAGCTGCTTCGACAGCTATTCCAACTTATTAGGATGAACCAAGATCATTTTTGCTGGGAACTTTTCAGCTCTTTATTGAGAACTAAAAATGAGACAATGCTCACAAAACTTGGAAAATGGTAAAACATTTTAGCAGTGGCAGTGAAATGATCCCATGAAGTCAACAAATTGCAGCATCCCTTTAGTTCTTCAAAAGACACACAACATTGCCATCCTCATCCTTATCATTCCATTTACTGCAGGGAAGGCATGGAAAGTTGCGCTCGATTTCGTCCGGTTGAACTTGGCGTAGAGCCTCACATTGCACGAGTCTGAGCAGCCTTCTGAAAAAACAACAGCGAAAACCATTAGCCCGCACACGGTTTCTCAATTACACCAGTAGTAACTGTGTCTCAGGTTCAAATCCTTACTCGTTTTTGCTCTTCCATGTTGGCCTTAATTAGAGAATACATCGCAACGCCTGCAATGGCAACTCCCGTGCCAATCCCAGTCTGCGTCGATATCTTGTTACCTGCCATTTTCTTTTGGTTAATAGAAGGACAATATATGTTGTTCAAAGATAATAAGGCCAGGGATTGAGCAGACATAAATTACCAAAAACTATGATGGAAAATCCAATGACAAAGACTCGCTTCAGCACGTTTCCGACAGCATGTGTAAGCGGTGCAACCCTTTCCAATGTGTTCGTAGCTACCTGCAATGTGGTTTGAGATAGTCTCAGTTGGCATTGAAAAATCAAAACATCCTTTGTGTAGGTTCATTTCAAAATTTTCATGTATGGAACTAACATGGTGAGCTTACTGTGGGTTTATATCATTATCTGAATAGACACATCTGATTAATACTTTTACCTGATTGTACAAATGGTAGAACATTCCTATCCAGAATAGGTCAGACAAGAACTTATACAGGCCAACTTTAGCAATTGCATCTCGGAATCCATGCTGCATTAGTTTGGGACCTTCGATCTGAGGCGAAACGACAGGAGATATTAAACCTCCTTTGATTACCTTAGAGCATGAAATGTTTCCAGCATTTCAACCTATTTTGTTAAACAAATCTTACAAGTATTGCAGGCGGAAGGCAAAACAGAAGGGCTATTATCGAAATGTAAGCGTAGATGTTTGTGCTGTCCATTCCTGTCTGTCATAAAAGAAAACTACTACTATATATTACTGGTTTCAGGACAACATCTATGGTATGATTGTCGAGAAAGATAAAAAGAAAATCTTACCATTGCCTTCTTCGAGTAAATACTTCTATAGGTAAATGCTATATTTGAAATCATTGCACTAACAAAGCCGGTCCAGTTGAAAGAAAGTTCGGTCATTGATGCCATCGACACTCCTGGTAGTGACACAGTTTGGTAAGATAATTTGAGTAAATAATTTGACTGGAAATTAGAGCAGTGTATGAGCTTACCAATCACAACAGGGGCGAGCGAGAGCCACAGGGACACCGGGATCTGGTGTCCGAGAACAAACTGTGATGCTGCAGCACTAAAAAATGGCTCCAAGGCTGTTGAACTCAAATTGGATTAGGAAGTTCCTTTAGGCACTTGGGCATATGGTGATAGAATAAAACGCAATTTTTTACTTTTATGTTCTGTTACCTTTGATTGTATGTGTGAAGGACACAGCAACGGCTGCAAACGACACATTAGACATAACGTGTCCCAGAGCATGACAGAACGCAACCGGCGTGAGAAGTCCTAAGAGTTCCCTGTCAAGCGGCTGCCATACATACGAGGTCAGCGAAGAAAGTGAAATCTGTAAAATGCTGATGAAATTTTCCTGCAGATGATCGAACTCACAGCACGTTTAGGCAGACCAACGCCCCAGCTAACCAGACAGTATACAACTCCAACCAGAAGATGTACGACAGAGACAAAACTGTACCAGGTAATTGGATGAAGTATTACTGAACTCGCTCAAACTCACACAAGCAGGAAAATTGCGAAAATTTTCAACCTCGAGTATCTTACTATGGATAGGGGAAATAATTGTAGACCTTCTTGTTCAGTATGTTGAATATGACATTCAGGAAATACCTGTATCAGTACAAGCAAACGCTTCATTAACAACTGATTGACTTTGCAGTTTGCAGTGTAGTCCACTTGAATATATCGAAAACTAACCATGTGAAGAAAAAGAAACCGGTGACAAGAGCTGGGAATCTCTCTGAGAAGCTCTTGCCAGGCTTAACAAACCTGCAATGGCATTAGAATCTTGACTATGATACGAAAAAAAACTGTATCCAAGAAAGTGAAGAATTGAAATGGTACAGAATATGCAAACCCGCTTTGAAGCTCAACATCACGGCTCTCTGCATCGGCAGCTGCAGCTTTCGGGGTGCAAAATTTGGAGGAGCTGCGGTGATTCAAGATACCATACAATCCTGGGGTTCTCAAGTCCTTGGAAAAAAGTTGAACAGGTTTTGAAACTAATTTTTCTGACAGTCTTGGAAGTTCCAAATGATTGCATCCAATTCCACGCAGCAACGGTGCAGAAGAAGAAGTGGTATTATGCAATTTGTGGAAAAAAGAAAGCCTTGATTGATGAATCAAAGAGAAGTTGGAGACTGAACCCATGATGGGAAAAGATGAAGAATTTGGGGGCAAGAATTTGATTTTGCTAGAAATTGAGGTCAACACATAGCTTTGATCAGAATGTTTAATGAACAAGATAGGAGAGGACACATAGGGGCGTTGAAATCAAGGTTTTTGTTTAGCTTAACTGTGAATATATCAAAGTTCAAAGGTGGACAAGAGGTTTAATAACAAAAGGTTTTGGAAGTTTTGAGAGATGAACAGATACTTTATTTTTGTTTCCTAGAATCTGAATCTTGTTCTAATTTGGTAAGAAAATTACTTTATCAAGTATAGCTGTTATATGTAGCTCTCAAAACTAATACAGCCAAGTCCCAAGTGCCCAAGTGGTGTGAGTGAAGAGATGGGTTTGAACTTTTTCACCTCAAACTCCTCTTTTGCACCATTGTAGATAGTAGAAGAAAACTAGGACAAAGGGGGCAACTCCCTCCTTTGTGAACTCGGCATGTAAGTGGACCCCACACATGTTCATCAGTCGTCACTTCTTGGTGAAGCTTGTTGTATTCCTTTTTATTTCTTCCAAAGATGCTACCTTTAAGAGCAAAGTGTCCAAAACTCCAAACCAATTATTCTCGACAATTTTTAATCCAGAATCCAATTTTCAAATAGCAACTTAAAGCTTCAGCTAATCCAAGGGGTATTCTAAAAAATGCAAATTTAAAAGGAATAGTGATGCATGACGTATGTAATGACTTCTATTCTTTATGTTTTTTATTTAGTGAATATTCCCTGGTGAATCAATGCTAGGATGTAAACTCTTATTCAAACACTTCATCCTCTTCCTAATTTCCAATACCATTCAAACAAAAAATGCTGGTATTTTCTTTAACCAAATTTGATAATGGGTGTCACTTAGATTACTTAATTACATGATTACTCTCTTTTTCATGAACAACTCTAAGATTTTCTTTACCGAACAGTCTATGCAGGCTAGCAGATCTAAGATTAAGAATTTGAAATTATGGAATATAGTTAGAATATCACCATTGATTTTTGGGGCAAATTGTCCGAAAGTGTTTTGTTGCATATATATTTTTAGTGAAGTCGTCACTGCCTAAACAGTCAACTGTCAATACAAAATAATGTGCTGTTATAAGCCTCACAATAAGATACAGTATAAAATTCCACCTAATATAAATATTGTCACGTTACATTTTTCAACTGTCTCTCTTGAAACTCAAAAGCTCTCTAATAGTAGTAGTATATAAATTATAGTAAAATAACTCTTGGGAAAGAAAAAAAAAAAAAAAAACAGAAAAGAAATAAATCCAGGACTGATCTAATAAATCCACAAACCATCTCCAATTGTAGTTCTGGATTTCTGAAAAGTGCACACTGATAAGTTATGCTCAAGTGAGTAAGCAGACTGCAAGAAAGTACAATACCCTTTGAAGAACATGCTTCTACGCAAAATTTGCTTGATGAAGATGGTGTAATGTCATGCTGTTACTGCTGCGAAAGTCACCATTGCGAATGTGTTCAAAACAAAAATGGGCGAAAGCAAAGGGGCAGTGATGGTATAGAAAATCAATTGAGTGCTCACCTCTGGTTTTGCTTCTTCTTTAGCTTCATCACCTTTGGAACTCTGCTCCCCCGCTGTTGCTTCCTTCGATCCTCCAGCCTTAGGACTCTGATCTTCACCTGAACAAGGGAAAGCCGAAAAAGTATTTATTGAATGAGGATTGAAGCCGAAATAGTTTTTTAATGAAAGAAAAGAAGAGAAATGATTCCAGTAAAAAGAAACGGAAGGAAGGATTTTGAAGTTTCCATCCCTTTACATTTGGAAAGAAAGATTTTTTATGGTTCTTTCATTCCATTTTCTTCCGTTCTCTTTCAACCTAAACTGCCAAATGAAAGAACTCCATGAATTTCCTTTTTCTTTTCCTCTCCTTCTAAATCCAATCTCTCAAACAAGGCCTAAGGTACAGTTTGTTTGTTAGCCTTTGAACTGAATTTAGATGCTAATACCTAACTTAGTCTTTGCTTTGATGGAAAGGGATGATAGTGACCTATTTAGATTGTATCAAGACTAACCCACAAGGCCACAAGCGGACATAAGATTCAGGACACATTACTATATGGAAGTCTTTTGGTGCTCGGATAATTGACTAGGATCACTAATAACAATGGTTTTAGTTTCGTGGTGTGTTAAAGCAGACAAGGAACTGGTATTATTTACCTCCCTCTTCGGGCAAATCAGAGGTCCAGAGAGTAAGATTGTCTCTCAGCAGCTGCATAATCAAGGTGCTGTCTTTATAAGACTCCTCATTCAACGTATCCAAGTCAGCAATTGCTTCATCAAAGGCTTGTTTGGCTAATTGGCAGGCCCTGCAAGTATCAACAAATCATCCATTCGATACCCACAATATGAATTCAACAAGTATAAACCGAATCAACGACTCCAAAAAAAAGGGTACTTCTCAGGAGAATTCATAATCTCATAATAGAACACCGAGAAGTTCAACGCTAGACCAAGGCGGATAGGATGGGTGGTTGGAAGATCCGTAGTTGCAACTTGCATAGCAGCCTACACAGAAAAAATTGGAATAATATATAATGAAGCTCTATTGACAATTTAGATCATTATTTCCCAATGTTAATGAACTATTCAATGCAAATAAGTCAGCATGCCTCATAGCCCTTGAGTGACTGTTCTGCAACATCTTTTCTTTCCTGATCGGCTTTAAACTCGGCAAGGTAACGATAATAATCACCTTTCCTGAATTAAAGAATGAATAAGCCACAACTGAGTCAATTATTAATCTATTACACCACTGATGTGATATGTGAATTCCTTTTTTCCACCTGCATTTACTGTTTACACGCCGTCGATTCTCAAATATAAACAGATTGATGATGAAAGTACGAAGAAATTGGATTGGACGTACATCTTATAGTAGAAAACTGTGGCTTCCCCAGCATGCGAGGAAGGAATCAAATGCTGTTCAATGACGGAGAGGATGTCCTGGCAGATCCGGGAGAGCTCGTCCTCCACCTTCTGACGATACCCTTTGATAAGCTTGATATTGGCCTCGTTCCCCTTGGATTCCTCCTTCTGCTCTATAGAGGACAGGATTCTCCAAGAGGCTCTCCGCGCGCCAATCACGTTTTTGTAACCGACGGAGAGCAAGTTTCGCTCGTCCACGGACAGCTCAACATTTAATTTCGCGATTTTCTTCATAAAATCAACCATTTCTGAGAAAAGGAACAGCAAAATCACAGAGTTGGCAATAGGATGCAACAATACCAATTCATCACGAACGAAAGCCACATAAAGCTGGCATTGAATTTTTATTATATAAAAAAAATAAGAATGTAGATGCTGCACGTAGGGATTGATTGATTGATTGATGATACCATCGTAGCGCTCGGCTTGCTCGGAGAGTTTAGCCATGTAGACGTGATTTTCGCGCTCCTTGTCGACGACGGACATTGTTGGCGATTAGGCCGGGTGGGAAAATTGAAGGGGGATCTGAATTCTGAATTTCTTTCTGAATGGGTTGGCGTGATGGATTGGCTGATGCATAGGAGTATTATTTATGGGGTAATCGTTATACTCCGTATGTTTTGTTTCCCCTGAATACTACTCCCTCGGTCCCATCTCTCCACAAAGTTTGACTCCTATTCTTTTTTGGGTGTCCCACGAAGTTTGATCCCTTTCTCTTTTTAGAAAAATTAAATTAATATAAGTTTGATTAGAAACTTAATTATTATCAAATCACATTAAAAATACTTACTTTTACTATTCTGCACAAATTCTAATGCATTTTTATTTTCCTACACAAAGTCCCCTATATTTCTTTAATTCTTAATATTACAAAATTGATACAAATAAAAATTGTATAAAATATATATTCTAAAACTACACGATTAGACGATTCTAACAAGACCACACTTGAATATTTTTCTCTAATTACATCATTACGATAATATTAAGTCAAAGTTAAATAATAAACAGTATCAAAATTCATTAGAATCTTAAACACAAATACTTACACCACTTTCATTACTAAATTCTACTACCTAAATTACCGTGTCCAAAAAAAAGGATTCAATCTTCACGGGACAGAGGGAGTACGAGTACTAAAAATGAAGGGCGTGCAGTGCAGGAAAGTGGGAGCAAAAGGGAAGAGGAATGTGGACCGTAGGATAAATAAATGGTGGATTTGGAATATTTGGGAACTTGAGCAGACGAGGCGCACTACTTCTACTACTAGTAGTAGTCTCTCTTGAAGATTTTCACTTGGATGGATTCCTTTTTAACCCTTTTTCCATTTACACTACACTACTACAGATTACAGTACGTAATTGATCAGATCTCCATGCAACCACGCGTCAATGGGACAATGAATGAATCCTACTACTACTAATATAGGATACCATATTTTATTATCAAAGTAGGTGAACGACAAGAAATAAGGCAATACACCTCAATAAAGATACATGAATTCATGAATAGATTCAGCTACTTCAAGATTTTTAAAGTCCAAAAGAACATAGTATATCTTTCAATTCAACGTATCCAGAATATATAATAATAAGAGAGAAACCACATGAGCAAGAGACTCCACTCCAATCACCCCTCAAAGAATGACCAATTAAAAAGACTGATCCCCTTAATTCCACCAAAGATTTCACCGGAGATGAATAATGAACCAACTGAAAAGAGAAAAACACTTTCATAAAGGACAAATGGACTCACAAAAAATAAGGCAATACATCCAACGCTCATCCATTCTATGGCATCCAGCGCATTTCGCCTTACTCAGTCCCCTGAGAACATTGGTAGGAAGAGCCTAAATCTTGGCTGGTGCTTAATTCACCTTATCCAATTCCAATGAGGTTCTCAGTAAAATGTGCATAATCTGATTCTCTAAGCCAAAAAGTAACCCCCCTTAGCCTTAGTAGTGTACAAAAAGATCTGTTATACTTATGATAGTACTACAGTAAAATGCACTTGGCTTGAATATGGAATTTTCACATGCCCAACAATACAACGTATAAACCCAACGGGGAATTGATGTTTGCAATGGTTTCCATCCCTCTATCAAGGACCTCCCCAACAATACATAAACACATATACAAATATAACCAAACCACATCTGCAAAATGTCAATAGTTGCAACTTCCTTTTATACAACATGATGTCTAACAAGTTATCTTGATCATTTGTCTTCGATATTTCTTTCTCTGCTCGGTATTAATCCATTTCTTTTTGTACTTTAATTATATATTTTCTTATTCCACCAAGCTAGTATTAGTTTATTCTTCATAATATCGCGATACAAAAATGACTTTAGCCAATCACCAATATATCCAATAAACATTAATCAAACAGAAGCAAAATAAATTATGTAATCTAAACATTGATTATTATATTCTGTTGGAACTTAGAAGTTAATTGTAACAGCATAGTACAATTTTTTTTTTAAAAAAAATGATCGGAGAAATTGTGCAATAAATATATTACAGTAAAATAACAAGGGTGAGGTGAGGTTACTATACCGAGCCAAGACCGCATTACATCAAGATGTACGATCTTGCCATTGTAAATCATCCAATGACTGAGAAATAAAAAAAAAATAGTAAAATTGTAGAAACGAAGCAACCAAAAAATAAAAATAAAAATACATCGACCGGTTCAGCGACACAAGAAGAATAATTCAGCTACACAAGATTACAACATAAAATTGGTGATGAAACTTATGTCTCTGAAATGTATAAATATAAAACTATGTCCTGCGAATTTACTATTTTATACTTCCAATTAATCTGGATCACCCAAATTTAAAATTGATCAACGACTGGGATCGCCACAGTACATCAAGACAAAAACATCCACACTACACTAACAACTCCCCAATAAAAGAAAAATAAGTGTATTAAAGTACTAAGGATATGATGGATCAAGTTTAAACACATCACGGAGCATTAACTTAAATACTAAGTTGTATACTCGTTTAAGAAATAATTCTATCCCATTGTTTATCCCATTACGTATCTAATTGTAGAGACTTGATCACGTTAACCATCCAAAGTAAGATAATTTATCAAGGTTAATAACTTCATGCCTCGCATGAGTAAGAATGTTACCGAGATGTACCCTACAAACTGGTGGCCGTTGCCCCATCCTACACCGGTTCAATTACAACTTACAAGAGCTGCAGAGCAAGAAAGCACAGCAAACTTACCCAACCACATATATAGGCTTCAAAATTGGTGTCGTTACATGCTGCAAGCTTTCAACGTATCAATGAGGATATCTTCATTTAAAGATCGACCTTAAACAAATCAAACAAACATGCCTTGAATATGCCAATCTGGAAGTCTTTGAACACAGGTGACAGATGGCATACAGGAGATTGTTACCTATAAAGACAAGTTTATTGATTTGTTGTTCTCCATCTCTCCATTTGCGGCTTGGAACGATCTCATATACTTCCCTCACAGCCTGTAAAGTCATTATAACAAAGGGTAATTTGTAAATTTGAAGCGAAAATTAACATTCTAGAACAGAACAGGAGTATCATTGGATTAAGCTTTTTTTGGTAACACCAATAGCATGAGAAGCGGCACCAGATAGACACCTCCTTCCATGTATGTATCTATTCTACGTACTTATAAAACCTCATTGTCAAAAAAGTTCATAGTTTCTAGAAAGAAAAGAGGTTGCTAGAATGAAACAAAATTTAATTCTATTTCAAACCAAGCTAACGCAAGAACTATGGCATCCACTTCATTTTCAATTTACAAATCTGAAACAAACTAGAAATCTAACTAATGGCATCTACTTCATAAGGTTACCTGCAGGGTATACAACTGATCTGTGTATGCAAAATATAAAATCCCTTTGCACCGATAGACATCCATGTCATATTTCTTTTCCCAAAGGATCTCCTCAATCCATATCCTAACCTACAATAAAAGCATTTCACGGTCCAATTCACACATATTCTCATGCAGTTTTATGTTAGAAAAAATCTCTAATAGCCAAATTCAATATCTACCTTTTCAAGATCAAGTTTCTTAGGCTCACAAATACATAAGGTTCTCACACCACTGTCGTGGACATCATTGGTGGATAGGGTTTTACTTTCTCTTAACAATGCTTCCAAATGAGTGCTATGCTGAAATGAAAAACAACTGTTGTGTAAATAATTTCAGTTACATTAATTAAAAAAGGAATATTGACAAAATTAGTATGCCAAAAACTAACCATAGTATCATATGCTCGGCAATCAAGTATCGTGGCTAGGTCAACTTCGCAGCGAACTGATCGAATAATCTTGGCAAGCGAGTTAATATTATGTATGTCTTTTTCGAGATCTTCTAGGGCTGGTGCTTCAGGATCATTAGATGAGACCAGATCAATCTTATTAAGGATCACAACATCCTGTCATATTTGAAAACAAAGGACCTCTCATTGCTGAAAGTCTGAAACTACTCATAAAATAGTAAACAGGCTCAAGATATCGATGGGCTTCTCAGGACAATACAACTGTTTACAGAAGAAACCATTACCGCAAATGCAATCTGGTGATATGCTTCAGGGAATGAAGATGAATCGTGGTGTGATTTGAGCTGGTACCGAAGGTTTTTGGCATCAACAACCTGTATAGGAGTAAAACAATAAACTTTAATTTACATGATAAAGATACTAAGAAATTTGATGGCTACTACATCCATTCTCAATATGAGATTAAAAGAGTTCAATGATCTATAGCCACAAAGAAAAAGCTCACAGTGATGATAGAATCCAATCTGACATCTGACTCCAACTGATCATCCAACCAAAGCACAGATGCTAGAGGGGCAGGGTTTGCCAACCCTGTGGTTTCTAGTAATATATGATCAAGCCTGTGCACAACAGAAGTAATTGGAAATCAATAAAATAAACAAAATCTGAATATTGGCGCTTAACTCCAGAGAAATTAACACGGATCAAAATTCAAAAGTAATTTCATTAACATTTGGTTCAGTTTGTTCAAACTTCAATACCAACAAAGTATTAGACTGAAAGATTAGACAAAATATGATATACTACATAACAATGAATTCACGCATTCAAAATAAAAGACATCGGAAATGCTGAGAAAAATAATCAAACCTTTCTTTCTTCTGCACAAGTTGCTCCAGTGCCTGAACCAAGCTATGCTTGACAGTGCAACAAATGCACCCATTTGCAAGCTCAACCCACTCCTCCACAAGTGCTCCGCCTTCCCCTTCATTGATCATCGCCCTCTCTACCCCTATCTCCTCTCCAAATTCATTCAATATAACTGCTATTCTCTTTCCATGCTTTCCATTCAATATATAATTCACCAGCTACATAATACACGGAGGATCAGATAAAAATTAACTCTAGTAAATCCCCTACGCAGTTTCGTTAAAAATTGGACAATTCCGCAAGCACATAGTCGCATCCGAAATTCCATTCAATTACTGTTAACACCAACAAAAATACTAAGGTCCATATCTGTTAGTCCAATATTGGAGGCCCATCTATTTTTGTAGATTGCTCGGCCCCGGGCAAAAACAAGCGGGAGGACGCGTCTCCAACAGCCCATATCCGGAAGGGGGAGGACGCGTCTCCAAAAGCCCATATCCGAAAGCGGGAGGACGCGTCTCCAAAAGCCCATATCCGGAAGGGGGAGGACGCGTCTCCAAAAGCCCAGTTGATGAAAATATATCCGGAAGAGGAAGGCCGCGTAGACAGCCCGGACGATGGAGGCCAAAGAGATGGTGGAGGCCGTCCGTAAGAATGGAGGTCGTCTGTATGGGTGGAGGCCATAGAGGCCCAAAGAGATGGTGGAGGCCGTCTGTATGGTGGAGGCCATGGAGGCCAAACAAGATGATGGAGGCCATGGAGGCCATGGAGGCCATGGAGACCATGGAGACCAATATGATGGAGGCCAACACTAAACACTATGATGGAGGCCATGGAGGCCATGGAAACCAATATGATGGAGGCCAACACTAAACACTATGATGGAGGCCGTCTGTATGGTGGAGGCCATGGAGGCCAAACAAGATGATGGAGGCCATGGAGGCCATGGAGACCATGGAGACCAATATGATGGAGGCCAACACTAAACACTATGATGGAGGCCATGGAGGCCATGGAGACCATGGAGACCAATATGATGGAGGCCAACACTAAACACTATGATGGAGGCCCCTAACCAAACTCTGCCACAAAAGTCGCCTCGTGACGAATGCTGCCATACGCTGCCTAAACCCTAAACCGTGCATGTGTTTCAACAGGAGGCCACCTGTGTATCAACAGGAAGCTGCACGGGGAGCTACAGGAGGAGGCCTCCTCCTATAAAAGGAGGAACGGAGGCACTTGAGAGAGACACCCACACACACCCATCCTCAGAGGATTGTCTTTCAATTTTTTCATTCTGCATTTTTTCCTGCACTTGTTTCATTCTGCAAGTTCAATTCCTGCTTTTACATTCCTGCAAATTTTCCATTCCTTTACAGCTTTCTTATTTTTCGTCGTATTTTCTTTCTGCAATTATTGTAATCCTTTTTGATACTCATCAATCAAAAAAGAGGTTTCTCTCTCAAAGAAATTCTCGGTTAACAATTACTCAACCTAAATTCAGTAAACGAGAATGCGTATATCGCGCTTAACCTAAGATATGCCAAAATATGTAGTCAAGTTCAAATTTTCACAACGTACTCAACCAAGACATGGCAAAAGCCCTTAAACATAAAAAAAAAAAAAAAAAAATTATAAACCATTTTCCAAATACAAGCATAATAAACGCCTCTGTAACAGTTCCCAGTAAATTTCGTATTTTAACACATTCTCCCTTACCGTGGACTTGCCAGCGCCAAGATACCCAGTGATAACAGTGACGCCGACCGCCGAAGCTTGTGGAAGATCAGAGACTTCATTACCACACGATTCAATGGACGAATGCGGCGGAAACTCGTCGGTTATAGCAACGGCAAGCGGCGGCTCTTCTTCGTCTTCCACTCCCATTTTGGGAAATTCAATACACAAAACTGAAAACAGAGGAAGTGAATAACAGAAACCGTGAAAATTTTAAGACTTGCCACATATTGGGCCTTGCAATTATGGGCTTCCTGCCAAATCGGGTCAGGGCCAATCTCTCGATTGAACTTCACCCCGGCCCATTCATTTTTTAATTTAGAAATTAAATACTCCCTCCGTCCACTAATTCTGTCTCACTTTCCTTTTTCGTCCGTCCCATACAATTGTCACATTTCCCTTTTAGGAAATAATTATATACTTTAATTACCAAACTCTCTCTCACCACATCACATCAATAAATAAATATATTAAAACTAGTAAGTAACCAGTCGAAACTCGACGGGCATAATTATATATTTTATATAATATATATACTTATATTGCATAAAATAATAATAGATTATATTTTGAGTAGTGGAAAATGTATAATGATTTTAGATCTATTCGAAAGATAATGTATATGATAATATAATTTAATTATTTTTATTAAAACTAACTAAGAAATCATATTATACCGTCTTCTTTAGCTTCTGTGGCTTGTCTAGTACAAACCTAACATATCAATAAAATAATTATTAAAAATAATATTTTTATTTAATTTGAAATTAAATTTAAAATAAAACAAAATTTAAATATAAGTATTAAGTATAATAAAAAATTTCCTTATAATCTGCTGAAAATTTCACTCCTGAAAATCTCATTGGTAGGGGCTAGTATAGCACTATCTTTAAAAATGTCTGAACTTAAAGTGGTGCAGTTTATATTTGTATATGTACTTGTAAAATATATGGCTATAGGATGACCCGTAGAGTTTATAAGAATATCATCCGGAAATGTTACATCTGATTGTAGATCTATAAAATCAATACCGGCCTTACCATCACCTACATCAAATATCCATTTTGCAAAGTTTCTGTTATATATAAATTTTATTATAAACAACATTTCTTGTGGTATCTTGAATTAATCATTCTTAATTGCATACTAATACTTTGAGCCACATTTTGCTAGTGACACGAAATATTGCAATATAACTATTCATGGCTTAAAAATTATTGTGAAAGATAAGATCCAATATTCTTTAAAGATTAGTATTGACTTTTATTTATAATCATAGCAAAACAAACCATAAGTTGAAATTTTCTCTAGGGATGGCAAAAAAAAACGTACCCAATGGTGAAAGCCAAAAACCAAATTTTCGGTATAGTTTGGGGAGAAGATTATTGGGGATAGGCCGGGGATCAGAGATTTTCTCGGGGATTCTTTCAGGGATGGGGACGAGGGCCCATCCCCGATATATTTTATAAATTTTATATATTATATTTAATATTTTGTATGTTTTATTTTATTGATTTTTACTAAAGTCCATTAGCCCATTACTTAAAAAAATAAAAATAAAAAACCTAAACCATAGTATAATATCCATTGGTAAAAAATCAAATTATATTATTAATATAATATATATATATATATTTTTGCATCATTAAATTTATTTATATATTTATAATTTGCTTTATTTTTAAATTTTTTAAGGAAAATATGGAAAGCAAATGTTGTGGATTTATTTATTTATTATTATATTGCATGAATTATCGAACTTTATTATGTGAAATCGAGTATTTAAAATTCAAAATGTAGTTTGATAGGTTGATTATATATTGGAAACAATTATAAAATTTTGATGTGGATTAAAATTTATTGTTAAACAATTTGTGTGTGTTTTAATATTAAAATTATAAAAAAATTGGTTTGTAAAATGAATCATCGATATGTCCCTAATGGGGATCGGGGAAATTATAATACCCGACGGGATCCCCGATAAAATCCTGGACGGGGATTGTGCCGGTTTTGGGGATTAAAGATGCTATTGGGGATGGGGATACTACTCCCCGTCCCGAAACCAGCCCATTGCCATTCCTAATTTTCTCATCTGAAATCGAATGAGGTATTTGGTTAAATCAAATAGGCTCATAATCATTCTACTAATCAAGAATTTTTTACTTTCATGGTTCTCCGAAAATTAGTTTAACCTCAATAATATGGTTCCGCATCTTGGTTACTATTTGATGGATCTATATTCCTAATAAGTATGACTATGCAACCCTAATTCAACTATATTTAATGATTCGGTAATCCAGAACAATTGACCGTGTTTAGATATTCCAGTGGAAATAATTCATTGGCATTATCTACGCTTTCATCCTGTTGACAAATATTGTTAGAACTTATATATGTACATTTTCATTTGCAAACGTACGTTCCATGATGTAATCATTCATCGTGTCAACAATCTCATTGGTAGGGATTATTATAGCAATATCTTTAAAAATATCTGGATTTGAAGTGATGCAGTTTATATTCGTATAAGTATTCTCAACAATTGTCGATATAGGATCTCTCGTAGAGTTCATAAAATTATCATATGGAAATATCACATCTAATTGTACATCTCCAATATCAATACCAGATTTACAAATTACCATCACCTACATGAAGAATTCATTGGCAAATTTCTGACATATATAATTTTCATTGTAAACAACATTTCTTGTAGTATCTTGGGTTAATCCATCTTAATTACATATTAATACTTCAAGTCATCTCTTTTCAGTGACACGAGATATTGCGACGTATCACTAACATGAGTAAAAACTGATTTTTGAAGATAGAATCCAACATTTTTTAAAGATTGATATTTTTTTAAAAACAAAACACGAGTGTGACTTTTTTCCTCTGAAATCAAATGAGGAATTTGGTTAATTCAGATGGGCTCATAATCATTCTATCAATCAAGAATTTTCATCCCAAATAATGAGCTTTGTTTTAATGAGAAAAGAGGTTAAATAATTTTTTGAGATAAATTTTTTGCAGGTAGAATTGTCGTCACAATCTAGTGGAATACAAAATCTAGAATGTGCAGTCCTACCTCTTGGAAGGAATAGGGGTGCTATTCCACTGGATGCTACATGCAACACAATATCACTTCTCCCATGAAGGGCTAAACATAATATTTTCTAGATAAATTATCGATAAATGTCTTGTTGGTACAAAAAATAAGGCAACTGATTCAGTAGCACCAGCTGCAATAAAGGCCCGGTGTCATTGTGTTAATAAAAAATGGCTCGGCGGGATACCACAAAGAAAAAAGAATTAACCATCATCACTATCAACTACATACATTATATTTTATTATAAATATTCCTCTGCTCATTAATCAAGAAAGATAATAGCTTATCATGATCCGCCTTCATTTCTTCCTTATTATAATATGCCTCTTCTAGTATCAATAGATTATCTGTTTCAGATGTTAAAACTTCATTCAGTACTGGCATTCCAGATAAAATTTTCAAATTTATAGAATTTGCAGCAATTAACCTGTCAATTTCTAAGAAAGCTGGATTTATATGTGTTCTTCTGTCAATTACAAATCTGTTAAAATATAGATTAATGAAGTATTTATTAAAAATAGATTTAAAAAAACTAAAAATCTTCATTCTTTATTTACTGATGGATCTATTCGCACCCCAACAACTCATGTATCTTTTAATAATATGAAATTCATATATACACTACGAATTTCATATAAATTTGAAATTTAAAATCTTTAAAACTGAAAATTGTGGGAACTATATATAAACTGGGAATTAAATATCTTTTAAAAACAAAAATTTGGGATTTCATATACACATTAATATATCTTTAATATGAATAAATAAATATGATTTGCAATGTACATTTTGATTACATCATTTACCACACCAAAAAAATATAACCAAAATTGAGACTAAATCTACACAAAATTACCGACATTACAATATGATCACCATTGAAAATGTCTATTCATGTCATAATAATCCTATGGTGTAAACTTCAAAATCTATAAATAAATAATAAATGCAGTAATAAAATCTAAAATAAATAAAATAAAAATACAAAATAATAAAATCTAACATAGATAAAATAATAAAATCCAAAATAGATAAAATAAAAATAAAAAATTTCAAATTTTATCTTTCAAATCTTTTTAAAAGTGAATAAATCCCTAATGAATAAATAAATAAATGCGAAAATCTAAAATTAGTAAATTAAAAAATGAAAAATAATATAAAATAAAAAGTTGAAAAATTTTGAATTTCAGATCTTTCAAATATATTTAATATAGTAAAGATTGTGGAATTCCATAGAAATTGAAAATTCCATATATTTCAAAAACTAAAAATCTATAATGAATAAATAAATAAATAAATGCAAAAATATAAAATTAATAAATTAAAAATGCAAAAATCTATAAAAATTAGAAATTTGAAATGGAGATACCACATTAAATTTAGGATGGGTTGTTCACTAATGCTTTAATATATATAGATTTAACACACACAACTATCACATCACATATAAATAAATCAATTAAAAATTCAAACTCGTTACAATCACATCACACAAATTCCTAATTTACTCTCAATTTAAACACTAATCTACCATTACATTAAATACTAACTATCCCCATATAAAAAACCGTGCCCAAAAGTTTTGGGACACTATTAGTGGGACGGAGGGAGTAATTATCATTAAAATCAAGAAATATAGATAATCAAATTTTAAACATCACAATCTGAAGACAAAAAAGGATGGAAAAAGGAACATACGTAAATACATCAAATTTTAAAAGTCGATGCAAGAATTGATTACTTTTTGTGTTTTTATATAACTTATTAAGTATTAAACTATGTACTTAGATACTATATTAGATATTTGCTTAAACAGGTAATATTGTACTTCATTAGTGCAATTTAAATGTGAGTGTGCAGGTATTAATTGGCAGCATTTCCTTTCAATGTTGCTTCACTCAACAGCCAACTCCATAAACAATCGTTTCGTGTCCAAGTATTTACTAAACTACGTTATGCACTAATATTTCTCTTTTGGGAAATTATCGATGCCAATAAGAGAGATGTCTGGGATTAATACATTGCAGAAACTTTGTAAGAGAATCGAGATAATGTCGTTCAAGGGAGGCATTTTCTTGATATTTGCAGCAGCTGCATCTGTGGTTATTGGAAATTATCAAAATTCTTCTGCACAGAACATCAGTAGAAGCAGCTTTCCTGAAGGATTTGTTTTTGGGACTGGATCTTCTGCTTATCAGGTTTACTGGGTTATTCATATAAGTATTTGTCAAATTTTACATATTTTTGAATTAAATATTGGCTACATGTATTACAAATTCTCAATAGATTCATAGATTATACTATATGGTTGATTTAATTATCTTTTGTATCTTGAAGTGAAAATGGGATAATGTTTTATGAGATATTAGTGTGCCTTTGCTTGTGGTTTTGCTTTGTTTTCCTTGGAAGTTTAAAGATATTTCCCTCATTTAATTAGTAGTTATGTCGTTCTTGATAATTATACAGTATGAAGGAGCTGTGAGAGAAGATGGAAGGGGCAAAACAATCTGGGACACATTTGCACATTCTTTCGGTATAGTTATGGTTATTATATCTGTTTGGCTCGGGTGTAGCCAAGGACCTTTTTCTCCTCAAGGGAGGCTATCGGAAAAGGATCAAACCGATTACGGGTTCGAATTAACAATAATGCGCCCACAATTGAATGAATCTTCCTTGAATTAATCAACAATAACACGATACAATGGAGAATCTGCCTGTTGTTAAGAAACAACGGCGGAATTCACCAAAAACAGAGAACCAAACTACCAGCTGCTAAGGAGCAACGGTGGATTTGGAAATGGTAACCGCTACAAACTAGGCTAGATTCTAAGGAAAGCTGTAAAGGAAAGCTGTAAAGAAAGCAGTAAAGATAACAAGGAATTAAAATTGATAAAGGTAATTTGGGGGTTGGATTGATCTCCCTGATTTTGAGTGTGTCGACCCCTATTTATAGCCGGAGCTGGAATAACCGCTCTCCGGCTAACTCCTCTGAGCCGAATTCTTTCTCTCTTCGATTCGGTTGTTTTGGTTTCGGCTATTTCTACCCATTTCGGCCGAAATCTTTACCAGCTTCGATTTCCTTCCTTCGGTTTACTATGTGCTTTCGGCCTTACCAATCTTGAGCCCATCCTCTTTTTGGACTTCCTCTTTCTTCCGGCCCATGTCTTATGGCCCAATAGTTCTTTCGCGGCCCATTATTCCATATGGCCCCAACAGATGCCCTCCTTACTTGGGCGAATTGCTTCCATGCGAAGGAGCCCAAGTAACTTCTCTCTCTCTCTTCCTCTTCGTGCGCTAACTCCTCCTTAATACCCGGTCACGTTCTTCTACGCCTTTTCGTTTGCCCCTACTTTGTTTTTATAACCATTTTCCTCTTTCCTGCTTACTCACTCTCCCTTCGTCTTCTCGCCCTTTTTTCCTCTTTATCGATGGCGCAACCGACTCTTTCCCCTTCCTCTCAAAAAATCAAAGATGTTGAAGATTCCCTAGCTGAAACTTCTTCGCTCCGTCTTATTGATGATGACCTCGTTACCCTTGGGCCTCTTGCGACTTCAGCCGAGGCCACGATTTCTGCTTCTGTTCTCTTTGGGGAATCGAAGACGATCCCCTTGTTTTCGGACTATTTCTCTGTCAAGCTTTTCGGCCCTCTCAGCACTTGGCCGTTGGTGACCCAGGAACATGTTGCTTGGTACGACAGGGCCCTTCCTCATTGCGGATTAGGTTGGACTAACTCTGGCATTATTCACCTGATTAAGCTGAGTACTCAACCCTTTCCTACTACTTACAATTATATTCAGGCCCTCCTTTGCTTCTGGAATTCATCCATCAACTGCTTCTGTTTCCCATGGGGTATGATGACTCCAACCATCGAGGATGTTAAGCTTCTACTGGACTTGCCCTCTCTTGGAAAGCCTGTCTTAGGGGTTACTGACTCCGACAAGCCTAATACGAAGAACACCGGCTTTGTTTCTGGGCTCACCTTTGCTTCATGGATTAGCAAGTATCGTGAGGACAAGGCCGAATTCTCTGAAGACGAATCTGTGGCTTTTATGATGCATTTCCTCAGCCGATTCTTTTGGTGCGTGTAACACCCCGGTTTTGGTAACCCAGGCCGGGATGCCACCGCCACACCTCCCTAGCAAGACACGGTTTCTCCGAGCTCACTAAAGAGATGCAAGGCTATGGTTTCTCAGGATTTAAAATATTCAAATGGCCCATTCATAGATAATTTAAAGATAATACATCAAAGTTGCAGCGGAATTTAAATATAGGGCCAACATGGCCAAAACACGGGTTAAACAGACCCGTTCATGCAAGTCGTAATTAAATGCAGGGATTTTAAATAAAGATTTCCCCTAATGTTCCCATGTATGCATATGACGATGCATATTCTTCGTACTCTGTAAGAAAAAGGAGATATATGGTTTGGGTCAGCAAAAACGCGCTGAGTAAGCTAACACATAGCATGGGTTAGGGGTTTCAAAGCCTTTAGTTAAATTTAATAAAAAGATTTCTTGTAGGAAAATGATTTGCAAGGCATAAAGACTTAAAAACCTTAAATATTTTGTTCTCCCGTTACATAACCATTTCATCAATATATCATTTAGCCGGTGATCCGGCGGCCGCAGCCAATTTCAAAAGTATCATTTAGCCGGTGATCCGGCGGCCTCAGCCAATTTCAAAAGTATCATTTCTCAAAATATTTTTCGTTTCTTTTATAGTTCACCATTCACCAGGGCTCTTGTGACCGCAATCCTCATAACCAATATTTCCGCAGGAAATCATACAATCGCCCTTGGGGAATCTAACCCGCAAGAACTCAATACATCCTGGGGAATCTAACCCGCAGGAATCAACATACAATCGCCCTTGGGGAATCTAACCCGCAAGAACTCAAATACATCATTGGGAATCAAACCCGCATGAATCATATTGATAACGTCAAACTTGGTCACAAGTCCCCAATGTTTCTAAAGAATTCTTTTACAGAAAATGTTTTTATTTGGTGTAACGGGATTTTTCAAAAGTATAGATATATCGTAATTCAACGTTTCGATCGTTGTTTAAAAGATTTCAAAAATCGATCGATGTCACAGTTTACGCCTTTTTGGTTTAAAAATCCATTTCTTAGGCGATTGTTTTGAAATTTGTACAGTAGCTCAAAAACATCCCAACAAACAACTTTCGTGTTTTAAGTTTTTCGGAAAAACGATGTGAAGCATGTCAAAAATCGAGTTTTCTTCAGAAACAAAAAGCTGTCAGAATTCAGGTTTGACGACGTTAAAAGATTCGACTTTTTATCATATCAAATGGACTTCAAAAATTCTGAAATTTTACAGAGACATACTAGACATGATTTCCAACAACTTTTGTTTAGATCATGAAGATTGGTTCGGGCTAGAAATGATAGGAATAAGCTCATCAAGATCGGTTATGAAATCTGTCATCCTTTGACAATTCTTAAAAACGCAGAATATGTTCGATACGATTTGGGGTATCAAAACTTGATGAAAATCTTAGAAATTTTTACACAATATAGATTAAGATCTTTGGATCAAAATCTTAGTTTTGAGTTTTCAGGTTTGAACACTCGAAGTAATAGAAATATGCTCATCAAGTTCGGTTAAGAAATCTGTCAAGGTTCTTGACATCGGTACTAACGCAGATCGGATCGGCTCAGATTCGGAGGCTCAAATCTCAACGAAAAATTCTAAAAACTTACAGTAATGTTCTAAACTCATAGATCTACAATTTTCATGTTCAACACCAATCCTAGATCGGCCTAGATCCAAGGTCAAAATAACCAACAAGATTGAGAGTGAAATCTGCCAAAGTTCTAAGATCCAGATTTAATACTCTTCGGTTTTGGGTTGGTTTCAAGTTTCAAAACATCATGAAAAATTCTGAAATTTTTACAGAAGCTAGACCAAAGTCTTAGGAACACTTTTCATGTTTTGAGTTTTATTGTTTGAGCAGCTTTAGAGGTTCGAAAAATTCATACGAAAACGCTGCGTTGAGGGTTTCTCTTGTTGACAGATTTTTAGAGTTTCTAAATCTCTATGTTTGGTTGCATTTTAAGTCACCCAAAACCATAGTAAGGTTAACTTACAAAGATTGTGTTCTTGATTCGTCCAAACACCTACGAACGGATCTACGAAATGCAAAGTTCCCGACTTTGGCCACGAACGTATTTGCAATCAACGATTCAAGAGTTAGATTGGGGATTTGAGAGGAAAAACGAGATTGAGAACCTAAGATACTACTTACCAAAGATCTAAGCACTGTGATCCTT
Organism: Hygrophila difformis; assembly: GCA_030278955.1. Classification (NCBI taxonomy): domain Eukaryota; kingdom Viridiplantae; phylum Streptophyta; class Magnoliopsida; order Lamiales; family Acanthaceae; genus Hygrophila; species Hygrophila difformis. The sequence goes on along the minus strand of JAOANR010000012.1, from coordinate 42,045,013 downwards.
GATCTACACACTTCCTTGGTCGGATTTGGTTGCCGGAAAGTTGCCGGAAGTTTGCCGGAAGTTCGCCGGAAAGTATTTTGGCTTTGGGAGAGTTTTGGGAGTGTTTTTGGGTGAAGAAATGAAGTAGATGGGTGATAATGGGGTGTTGGGGGTGTATTTTTGGCATTAAAGGGACAAAAATCCGACAAGGGATCGGCTGCTACAGTACCCGCACGTGCTACAGTACTGCTACAGTACTGCTACAGTAGACACGTGCTACAGTAACTTTTAATTTTTTTTTTTTTTTTTTTAATATTAAGATTCCTTCTCTACAAAAATAAAAAACATAATGTGGGAATTATCCGTGATTGTTGGGACAATTCGATAAACTCGTTTCGAGTTGTTATCTTCCGATAAATAATAAATTCCGCTCTCTCGGAATTATTTCGGTTTTAATAATTTAAATCCAATTCTTTATTTTTGGATTTAAATTTTCGATGGCGATTTCTCGGGTATTACAATCTACCATCCTTAAGAATCAACTTCGTCCCCGAAGTTGCGCGACTTATTGATCGATTGATTGATTGCGATTGTATCATTAAATTTCTTCCGACTTCACGGGTTCTTGGAATTAAAATTCTTTTCCTTCTTGAATTTAATTCCAATTATCTTGACTCAATTCATGGAATGTCTTCGGGCTTCCTTTCCCTCTTTTATTCCATTTTGAATTTAAATCTATCGGCGTTTCATATCCGAGCAATAATTTATTGTGATAAATTATTTTCTTCTTCTCGGAGATATTTCGACATTGATCGGAATAAATTTTATTCCTTTGGACGATGATAAAAATCTGGGGTATTACAGTCTACCCCCCTTAAGAATCAACTTCGTCCTCGAAGTTGTGTTTCGGCTTTTCTCGCGCTAAGGGTTAGGGTCCTTTTGTTTACTTGGGATACAAACTATTCGGGTTTCAAAAATAAATGCTTATGCATTCTTACGGGGTATTTCATCCTCCCCCCCTTAAGATTACAGTTATGTCCCCATAACTGCCTATGTATTATTCACAACCAGGTTCGGGTATCATCGCATATGATCCTTCCTCAGTTTTCTTCTAGGTGCCATTTTATGATATAGAAGCACGCGAAGATGAGTTTCTAAGTGATCAAGATCTAGGACTAAGGCAAAGTTAGTCTTTAGCAAGCGCTCCTAAGTCAAGATCATGTCGAGTTCTAAGGTAGGAGTGTTTCTTATTACCGATAATTCACATAAAAAGAGTTAGTGTCAATATTTATGTATGCATATGCATATGTGATCCCCCCAATAAAAAAAAAAATTTTATGCATGCATTTATTTATCCATGGGTTTTAAAAATAAATTTATTCCATGGATAGGTTAAAATAAGGATAAAAGGTTTGGGCCACTATATTGGGCCGAATGAAATAAATTATTTGGGCTTTAAATAAAAACAAGGCTATTGGGCCAAAATAATTTCTTGGGCTTCAAAAAAATTTTGGGCTAAAAATTTGGGCTTTAACTTCAAAATAATAATTGAGCTCTTTGAAATATACTACTAGTTTAGAAATGATAACTTTAAAAATAATAATACTTGAAAGTAATAGTTTAAAAATAATCCGGGCTCTTTAAAATAGTAGTTTTAAAATATTCCGGGCTCTGATACCACATTGTAACACCCCGGTTTTGGTAACCCAGGCCGGGATGCCACCGCCACACCTCCCTAGCAAGACACGGTTTCTCCGAGCTCACTAAAGAGATGCAAGGCTATGGTTTCTCAGGATTTAAAATATTCAAACGGCCCATTCATAGATAATTTAAAGATAATACATCAAAGTTGCAGCGGAATTTAAATATAGGGCCAACATGGCCAAAACACGGGTTAAGCAGACCCGTTCATGCAAGTCGTAATTAAATGCAGGGATTTTAAATAAAGATTTCCCCTAATGTTCCCATGTATGCATATGACGATGCATATTCTTCGTACTCTGTAAGAAAAAGGAGATATATGGTTTGGGTCAGCAAAAACGCGCTGAGTAAGCTAACACATAGCATGGGTTAGGGGTTTCAAAGCCTTTAGTTAAATTTAATAAAAAGATTTCTTGTAGGAAAATGATTTGCAAGGCATAAAGACTTAAAAACCTTAAATATTTTGTTCTCCCGTTACATAACCATTTCATCGATATATCATTTAGCCGGTGATCCGGCGGCCGCAGCCAATTTCAAAAGTATCATTTAGCCGGTGATCCGGCGGCCTCAGCCAATTTCAAAAGTATCATTTCTCAAAATATTTTTCGTTTCTTTTATAGTTCACCATTCACCAGGGCTCTTGTGACCGCAATCCTCATAACCAATATTTCCGCAGGAAATCATACAATCGCCCTTGGGGAATCTAACCCGCAAGAACTCAATACATCCTGGGGAATCTAACCCGCAGGAATCAACATACAATCGCCCTTGGGGAATCTAACCCGCAAGAACTCAAATACATCATTGGGAATCAAACCCGCATGAATCATATTGATAACGTCAAACTTGGTCACAAGTCCCCAATGTTTCTAAAGAATTCTTTTACAGAAAATGTTTTTATTTGGTGTAACGGGATTTTTCAAAAGTATAGATATATCGTAATTCAACGTTTCGATCGTTGTTTAAAAGATTTCAAAAATCGATCGATGTCACAGTTTACGCCTTTTTGGTTTAAAAATCCATTTCTTAGGCGATTGTTTTGAAATTTGTACAGTAGCTCAAAAACATCCCAACGAACAACTTTCGTGTTTTAAGTTTTTCGGAAAAACGATGTGAAGCATGTCAAAAATCGAGTTTTCTTCAGAAACAAAAAGCTGTCAGAATTCAGGTTTGACGACGTTAAAAGATTCGACTTTTTATCATATCAAATGGACTTCAAAAATTCTGAAATTTTACAGAGACATACTAGACATGATTTCCAACAACTTTTGTTTAGATCATGAAGATTGGTTCGGGCTAGAAATGATAGGAATAAGCTCATCAAGATCGGTTATGAAATCTGTCATCCTTTGACAATTCTTAAAAACGCAGAATATGTTCGATACGATTTGGGGTATCAAAACTTGATGAAAATCTTTGAAATTTTTACACAATATAGATTAAGATCTTTGGATCAAAATCTTAGTTTTGAGTTTTCAGGTTTGAACACTCGAAGTAATAGAAATATGCTCATCAAGTTCGGTTAAGAAATCTGTCAAGGTTCTTGACATCGGTACTAACGCAGATCGGATCGGCTCAGATTCGGAGGCTCAAATCTCAACGAAAAATTCTAAAAACTTACAGTAATGTTCTAAACTCATAGATCTACAACTTTCATGTTCAACACCAATCCTAGATCGGCCTAGATCCAAGGTCAAAATAACCAACAAGATTGAGAGTGAAATCTGCCAAAGTTCTAAGATCCAGATTTAATACTCTTCGGTTTTGGGTTGGTTTCAGGTTTCAAAACATCATGAAAAATTCTGAAATTTTTACAGAAGCTAGACCAAAGTCTTAGGAACACTTTTCATGTTTTGAGTTTTATTGTTTGAGCAGCTTTAGAGGTTCGAAAAATTCATACGAAAACGCTGCGTTGAGGGTTTCTCTTGTTGACAGATTTTTAGAGTTTCTAAATCTCTATGTTTGGTTGCATTTTAAGTCACCCAAAACCATAGTAAGGTTAACTTACAAAGATTGTGTTCTTGATTCGTCCAAACACCTACGAACGGATCTACGAAATGCAAAGTTCCCGACTTTGGCCACGAACGTATTTGCAATCAACGATTCAAGAGTTAGATTGGGGATTTGAGAGGAAAAACGAGATTGAGAACCTAAGATACTACTTACCAAAGATCTAAGCACTGTGATCCTTGATCTACACACTTCCTTGGTCGGATTTGGTTGCCGGAAAGTTGCCGGAAGTTCGCCGGAAGTTCGCCGGAAAGTATTTTGGCTTTGGGAGAGTTTTGGGAGTGTTTTTGGGTGAAGAAATGAAGTAGATGGGTGATAATGGGGTGTTGGGGGTGTATTTTTGGCATTAAAGGGACAAAAATCCGACAAGGGATCGGCTGCTACAGTACCCGCACGTGCTACAGTACTGCTACAGTACTGCTACAGTAGACACGTGCTACAGTAACTTTTAATTTTTTTTTTTTTTTTTTAATATTAAGATTCCTTCTCTACAAAAATAAAAAACATAATGTGGGAATTATCCGTGATTGTTGGGACAATTCGATAAACTCGTTTCGAGTTGTTATCTTCCGATAAATAATAAATTCCGCTCTCTCGGAATTATTTCGGTTTTAATAATTTAAATCCAATTCTTTATTTTTGGATTTAAATTTTCGATGGCGATTTCTCGGGTATTACAATCTACCATCCTTAAGAATCAACTTCGTCCCCGAAGTTGCGCGACTTATTGATCGATTGATTGATTGCGATTGTATCATTAAATTTCTTCCGACTTCACGGGTTCTTGGAATTAAAATTCTTTTCCTTCTTGAATTTAATTCCAATTATCTTGACTCAATTCATGGAATGTCTTCGGGCTTCCTTTCCCTCTTTTATTCCATTTTGAATTTAAATCTATCGGCGTTTCATATCCGAGCAATAATTTATTGTGATAAATTATTTTCTTCTTCTCGGAGATATTTCGACATTGATCGGAATAAATTTTATTCCTTTGGACGATGATAAAAATCTGGGGTATTACAGTGCGCCCCTGCCAAGAACGTTATTCTTGAGACCTACCCTCTGGCCAAGGCCCTTATGAAAAAGAATCATTTGCCTCTCGCCGACTACTTCTTGGCGCATCTATATTCTGGCATGTCTTCCTTGGTTCATGGATGGGCTGACGGCCACTCTAGCCGGTCTCATGGTCCTCTTTGGTTCCTTCACCTCTGGTTGGTATGGCATTTCAGGGATATGTCCTTTTTTGAACCTCAACCCTTCGAGACTACCCATCCTTCCGCCAACGATCTTCTCGGGGTTCGGTTTCCCGAAATGCGCTCTGAACAATGGATCTACTATTTTATGAGCCGATCCCCACTTGGTCCTTCTTCCTGCCACCTGTATTCTGGCACTCCGGATAGTTGGGTTTCGGCTATCAACACTCCCCCTTTCGGTAGACCCCTTCCAAAGGCGTTCGCTCAAGTCTGGAATGCTTGTATCATTCCTCGTCACATTTTCAACTGTTCGTTGTTCGTCCCCCCTGACCACTCTATCCCTTCTGAGGTTTACAATCCCCACTTAGTTAGCCGTCAATTCGGCTTTGTTCAGGATGTGGTTGTTCCTCTCTATGGGGATCCGAATCGATACAGCAAATCCTTCAAAGGATTCGGCTCTGAGAACAGCCGAAATCTCTGTCGTATTTGGGCCCTCCGGATTTGCAACTTTGAAGTTCGTTCCTTCGACATCCGCCCTGGTCTTTCAACTGAGCGTTTCGACACCTGGTGGGAAAAAGCTCTTTCTTATGCTAATTTTGGCACTAACTTGCAGAGCCTCCTTGTCTCTCGCGGCTTTCCAGGTATTATGATGTTTTCGGTTGTTGGTTCAGCCCCTGATTACTCCTGCTCTTCTCAAGAGGATGACCCTCTACTTCCTTTACTTAGTAAGTCTTTCGGCTTTCTTTTTATTGTGTATCGTACACTTCTCTCAAATTTTCCCTTTTTCTTTCGTCTTGCAGGGGCTGCTTTAGATGATGTTTCCTCTCTTCCCCCTCATCCGCGTATTTCGTCTGCTACTTCCGGAAAACGCAAACGTGCTACTTCTGGTTCAGGGAAGTCGAAAAAAGAACCGGCACCCAAGACGCTGCGACGTTCGGCCCGTTCGCCTCTTCCGGGTTCGGCCTCGTCTGCTGATCAGGTCTCATGCCGTTCTTTTCTTCTATATTTATTTTTTTTCTCACCATCTTCCTTTTAATATTTGTCTCCCTCTTCTTTTCTCTAGGCTCCTCGAGTTACCGTCTCTTCCGGCCCTTCCGAATCACCTAATCCCTCATCTACGGCCCTTGACCCTATTGATGAGGACCCGGCTATTACTTCAAGTACCACTCCCGTTCCTTCGGCCGATATGGGGCTGGGATTGACTTCTCGCACGCCTGAGGGTGGCAACACTGGTTCGGCTGTTCCCATTTCGACTACCTCTCTAGCCGTAGCTCTTCCCTCTCCTTCTATTGCCTCTATTCCTAACCCCTCCCCTGTACACACTCGGCTGGGAGAATTGGCCGTTGGCAATGTTAATCCTCCTTCACCTTTCCCGGATAAGGCTGTTCTGGATGATTTCTTTTCCCTTTCATTTGCTTCTTCTTCGTCGGAACTTCCTCGTTCTTTCAAAGCCTGCTTGGATAAGCTTGATCTCTTGATTTCTGAACCACCCAACGCCTTCTCCGTTCAGACCAGGCCCATCCTATTGCTTATCTCTTATATCCAGCGGACTTTTCCTCAAGATCTTCTGGTCTCTGGCTTGTCCAAAGTCGTTGATGCAATGTTCACCTGTCTATTACGGATAGACATGGAGCTCCCCAGTCTCTTGGTTTTTCGCAAAACCCTTGAAGATGAACATACTTCCCTTACCCTTCACAGGGAGGAATTTGATAAGCATGCTTCTAACTATCATTCTTATATGAGTCAATTGTCGGCCAATGATGGCCTCAGATCCAATTACTTGAATCGCCTCTCCGCCATTGACTATGAAATCAGCCGTCTTCAACATGAGGCACAAGGTGTGAAGAATGCCTTAGCCGAAGTTGACCAAGAATCGGCTCACTTGCAAGGACTTATAAAGGAGCTCCACAAATCTGCTCAAGCTCCGCGGGACAAACTTGCTAGTCTTAAGGAGACAACAGACTACCTTGCTTTGAGGTTATCCTTCAGTGACACCGTCCTTAATGTTTTCCGCGACTTGTGGTCCGACACTCAGAAGGTGCTTGATCAGATTCGTTCTGTCGCGATTCAACTTCCTTCGGCGCCAAATACTTCAATGTCTTCTGGCAACCTTCTCATCAATCCTCCTTCAGGGGATAATCTGAAGAATTCTGGTAATGTTTAATTTGTTCTTTTGATCCTGATGATATTCGATGATTATGTCTTCCTTTTTCTTTTAATTTCTCTTCTTAGATGCTCCTCGTGATTCTTTCGAAGACACTACCGACAAGCTTTTCTCGTCTCAACCCGATGATCCTCTGGTTTCGGCCGAAGCTGAAGCTCGATCGTATCGGGAGTTTCAATCGGTATTGGATCCAACTTCTACTAGTACTTCGGCCGCTCCTCTTACCAGTGACTTCGGTGAAGACATCGCTTATGATTTAAGTGGGGATTGAACTTTGTTGTTGTTATTTTCTTTTTTGGATGTAATAATATCCTCCCTTACTGTACTCTTGGCTATCATTTCGGCCGATTCGCTCTGTATACTTAATCGGCCCATTATAAAATGTTTGTCTTTTTGCGGACTTATTTCGCCTGTTTCTTCCCTGTTCCCAAGGATATTTTCTGATACCATATTATCTTCTGCAGCTTTATTGGGATTCTTGAAACGTTTCTTCCGTAATCAATGCTTTTCTCTTTACGTTTCCTTTTTTTGTTGTAACTGACGTCTCTCCATTCTTCTCTATAAATACCAACTCCTCTTCACTTCTTGTTCCATAATCTAGCAAACACCAGTCATGAACATCTCGATGCTTTTAATTCCTTCTCCTCCCTGGCCCCCTTGGCCCGTTGGCTCTTCGGTTGGTCCTTTACTTATAAACCGAAAACCCCTTTTATATGCAACGCGAGTTCAACTAATCTTTTCACCATTATCTTCATACACACTGGGATCTTCTCACACTTTTCTCAACATGTATTCCGACGGTCATACTTGGGCTCTGCCCTATCCCCTCTTGTTGTTGTGACCCGTCGTAATCTTACTAATATCGGTCCCAAAGTCTTGGGCGGTCGAATAATAACCGCGCCTTTCTATGGGACCGAATTATTTTCTAAGCTCCGAAGGCCATACCCCTCGAATTTCGTCCCTATCTTCAATGCTAAGAAGGGGGTATCCTTGCTGGAGCAAATTAAAATTTTCTTCTTCCTGGTCTGGGAGTTGGCTTTCGTGGCACAGCCATCTCTTCTCCCGCCGGCTAGAAGAATCTGGGCTTGGGAATGAATGTTGGCCATCTACCACTTCAGATCCCACTTGCCTCTGCCTCTTTCTAGCCGCTTTAGGCCAGGACGTTTCCCTTGTATATTGTAATTTCGGGCTATCGACGCCGCTTTCGGCCGAAGTAGCACCTTCTTTGTACTTATTCGTTCATGCAATAAAATCTTTACTTTTTCGCATCGCTTAATGTTTGATCCCATACTGATGGATAATATTTCTTCATGTATCTCGCATTAACTGGATTTGACATCTGCTCACCATTTTCGTCCACCAAAACGTACGCTCCATTCGGTAATCTTGTATGAACACTAAATGGTCCCTCCCAATTGGGACTCCACTTACCTAATCGGCCGTCCTTCTGCTTCGGCGGCCATATAACTTTCCAAATTAAGTCTCCAACTTCAAATCGCTTAAGACGAATTCGCTTATTGTACCAATCGGCCACAATATCTTTATTTTTCTGCAAATTCTCAAAGGCCTGCACCCGATTGGCATTTATCTCCAATAACTCATCTTTCATCGCACAATCATACTGTTCGGCTGACATCGAATCCGCCTGGCTTGTTCTTAAGTTCGGCACTGTTATTTCGGCTGGCAATACTGCATCCATTCCATAAGTCAGCCGAAATGGTGTGAACCCAGTAGCTGAAGTTTTAGCATTTCGATAGGCCCACAGTGCTTCAGATAACTTTTCGTGCCATTTTCTTGGTTGATCTTCAATCATTTTCTTTATGATTCCTATTAGCTGTTTGTTTGTGGCCTCTGCTTGTCCATTTCCTTGCGGGTAATATGGTGACGAATGTACAATTTTTATTCCGTATTCGTCCGCAAAGGCCTTGACTTTTTCTCCCACAAATACAGTTCCTCTATCTGTCAAAATCGTCTGTGGGATCCCGAATCTATAAATCAACTGTCTCTTAATGAACTCAATCACCTCTTCTTGTGAAATACTGACATACGCCTGAGCTTCGGCCCATTTTGTGAAGTAATCCGTTGCTACAAGCACAAACTCATGCCTTTTCGACGAAGAGGGATGAACTTTTCCTATGATGTCCATGGCCCATCCTCTGAATGGCCATGGTTTGATCATTATATGTAATTCTTCGGCCGGTAACTTCTGAATCGGCCTATGCTTTTGACATTCGGTGCATCCTCTTGCATATTTTTCACAATCAGGACCCATATTCGGCCAATAATATCCCAGCCGAATAATGCTCCACTTCATCGACTTTCCTGCCCGATGTGCACCACATATTCCTTCATGAACCTCTCCCATTACCCTTCTAGCGTCTTCTTCTCCGACGCATCTGAGCAATATTCCATCAATAGCACGCTTGAATAATAATCCTCCTATTATGACGTAGTCCATCGCTTTCCGTTTTTCGGCTGGATTAGCCTCTGAAGGATCTTCTAATATCTGTGCTATCTTTTTTATCCATTCGGCCTTCTCTGTTTCGGCCAAACGCACTTCTACATTTCCTGCTATCGGCATCAACCGATATTTAGCTGCATGTTGAGCCAATTCATTGGCTTCTTCGTTCTTTTCTCTCGGGATGTATTCAATATACACCTCATCAAATTTTTCTAACAAAGTAACCGCTTCTTCATACAATCTAATCAATTGCGAACTCTTAACCGAAAAATCACCTAGCAGTTGCTGGACAACTACTTGCGAGTCTCCTTTGACAATGATTGCTCTGACTCCTTCTTCTATCAACCGTTGTAATCCCGAAATTAACGCTTTATATTCGGCTTGGTTGTTCGTATATGACTCTGGCAGTTGCACGAAATATTTGTATATCTTGCCCTCCGGTGTTTGTAGGGTAAACCCTGCTCCAACTCCTGAAGCGGCTTTAGAACCATCAAATGTCATTACCCATGGTTGCAAGTATACAATTCCTATCTCTCCAACTTCTTTCGGCCGATCCTGATGATCGATGTCATCGGTTATCGGGTGCATCACATGATCAGCCAGAAAATCGGCTACAATCTGTCCTTTCATAGCCCTCAAAGGTTGATATCTCAAATCGTACGCATTTAACTTCATGGCCCATTTGGCCATTCTTCGGCTACTGACCGGATCATTCATCATAATCTTAACTATGTCAACCGAAGCTACTACTATCACTTGCCTTGGCTGAATATAATATTCTAATTTCTGGCATGCATGATAAAGACTTAAACATAGTTTATGAATCGGCGAGTACCTTACTTCGGCGTCCCTTAGGATTCGGCTAAGATAGTAGATCGCCCGATCCCTTCCTTCATCGTCTTCCTGCGCCAGTAATGCTCCAATAGATTCTTCGGCCGCTGCTATATACAGCTTCAATGGCCGTCCTAGAATTGGAGGAACCAACACAGGTGGATTCATCAAGTCCTGCTTCAACTGTTCGAAGGCTTTTTGTTGGTTGATTCCCCATTTGAACTCCTCTTCCTTCTTTAACCTCAATAAATCGGTTAGTGGTTTCGACTTTCCAGCCGCATTTGCTAAGAATCGTCTCAGAAAACCGATTTTTCCAAGAAACTTCTGTAGACTCTTCTTATCATGTGGAGGTTTGGCTTCTTGGATAGCCCTGGTTTTGTTCGCATCAACTTCTATTCCTTTGTTATGTACCAGGAACCCGAGAAACTTTCCTGCCTGTACCCCGAAAGCACACTTGGCTGGATTCATCTTGACTCCATGCAGCCTCATACTCGCGAATACCTTCCGCAAATCGTTCAAGTGGCTTTCGATATCTTTGGATCGGACCATGACGTCATCAATATAGACTTCAACACAATCCCCTATGAGGTCATGGAAAACATAATTCATGGCTCTCTGGTATGTAGCTCCTGCATTCTTCAGCCCGAATGGCATCACCACCCATTCATATATCCCTATGGCGCCAGGGCACCGAAATGCAGTCTTGTGAATGTCTTCTTCGGCCATAAAAATTTGGTTGTATCCTGAATATCCATCCATGAAAGATAGCATCCCCTGTTTTGCGGCCGAATCAATCAACAAGTCAACAATAGGCATCATATACTCATCTTTCGGAGTGGCTATATTAAGATTCCTGAAATCGATACAAACTCTCAATTTTCCATTCTTCTTTATTACAGGAACAATATTTGATAGCCATTCTACATATTTAGCTGGCCTAACAAACCCGGCCGCTAACAATTTCTCTATTTCTTCTTTTATTTTTGGGACTATTTCGGGCGCTGCCCTCCTGGCCGGCTGTTTATGCGGCCTGTATCCTTCTTTAATAGGCAGTCTGTGCTCTACAATCGACCGCTCCAGTCCTGGCATCTCTGTATAGTCCCATGCGAAACAATCCTTGAATTCGATTAGAACCTCCTTGAATCGGCTTGTCATCTGCTGATCAAGATTCGCACTCAACGGGATCTCCCTCGGGTGTTCGTCTGTACCAACATTGACCATTTTCAAGGGGTCTTGAGCTTTGAAATCTGGCGTTCGCTTTGGAATTGCGTCTATTAAATCGCTCCATCCTGCTTTGTCATCTGAAACTCCGAGTTCGGCCGATTCGAACTCGGTCGCTTGATTCGATTGTGACTCCATCATTTACTTTCTTCTTCGACTGGCCGTTCATCGGCCTGGTATCTGATTTCAAACCCCAAATCTGTCCAATCACACTCGATCACCTGCGGGTACCGATCCCCTACCACTGCTAGGAATGGTTGAATCGGTTCTTCATATAACACCGCATCAATTCGTCCGGCTGAGCTGACTGGAAATGGAGGTTGATCTCCATCTACTTCTTCTACTGTGCCATCTTTCTTCCAGAACCATACTTTCTGGTGAAGCGTTGATGGCAAACATCGAGATGTATGAATCCAGCATCGGCCTAATAGGGCCGCATACGGAACTTCTGCATCCACCACAAAGAACATGGTCGGAATTGATATTGTTCCGACCGTTACATCCACCAGTATACATCCTTCGGCCGCAGTTTGAGCCCCCACAAAACTCATTACCTTCATTCTCGTAGGGAGTAAATCTTCCTTCGAGCGGCCTATCTTCGTTAGCGTGGATAGTGGTATGATATTAACTGTGGCTCCACCGTCGATAAACATTCTCCTGAGTGGTCTCCCATTAACCCAACCTTTAACGTATAAAGGCCTCACATGCTGGGACATTTGCGCAGTTGGAGGCAAAATCGTACCTGGTTGAGCTTCTGGAACGAATGCCTTATATCCTTCCTCAAAAGATTTCTCTATTTCGGCTTCCGGCCGAAATACCTCAAGTTTATCGAAACAAAAATCCACTATGGGTTCTTCATCACCATAGTATTCTCCATCCTTTTGACAAAAAACCACTGCTGGTTCGGAATCCGACCAGTACTCCTCTTTCTCTTCGGTGGTTACTGTCACCATATTCGCACTAGACCCAAAGTCGAACTTAAATTGCCCAACAGGGGGTGTATCACTATTCGGAATGATAGTTGTCTTTGGTTTCCACTCCCTGGTTCGGACTGGTCTAGGCTTCCATTCCTCTTTCGACTTCGGCTGCTCACTTTCAACTTTCGGCTGTATTACTTTTGGCCGAAATTCAGTTTTGTTCTTCAGCCGATCCTGTCCTTCTTTCGGCTTCCTCTCTTCTTTTGATTCGGATTTCAAACGAGCCGAAAATACCCTATTGAGTACTCGTCCTCCCGAGAACGAACAGTCATCAGGGAAGTCCTCTTCCATATGCATCATATCATATTCCTCTTGCTCAGAAGCAGCAGCTACTTTAAGCCGTTGCATTCTTCGTTTGAAAGTACGATATGACCCCTTTCCTTTTGGGACTTTCCTCTCCTCTGCCCTCCAAGCTGAATGGTCATGTCGGCGCTGATCGAAATGCCTTCTTTCTGGAGAGTTTCGGACCCATCGGCCGACCTGAGTATTTGCTGGTGGCCTTCTAAGCTTTTTCATTTCGGGGCTAACTGCTTCTTCAGGGACTGTGATCTGTATCACAGTCTTTCCATTCTGCTTATCGGCTGTTAACTTCATCTCTGAGTCCCATCCGTTGGTTATGATTTTCAACGTTGGTCTCTCACTCTTATCTCCAACCTCGATCTCCTGATGTCTCTCCGATTGCTTGATCCACTCTTTCACCTCATAATTCCCCAATCGGTCAAAAACATCTGTAACTTTCTCTTTTCCCTTCGGAGATCCTAGCCTTTTCCATACTCCTGACTTATGAGCCGATGGCTGATCCCCAAGCCGATCGTGCACAGAGCTCTTGCTAGATGATGTTTGATCCCCCAATCGGTCATGCACCGATTTATTCTGGTTGGGCTGCACCATCACCATGTTGGCAGCTGGGAACGGATTCTTATCGACTGCCATAAGCCTTTCTGGGAACTTCAGCTTCCCATCATCGACATGCTTCTGAATCAGCTTCCTAAAATGCCCACAAATGGCCGTGGAATGAGTGGCTGATCCGTGGAATCTGCACCATCCGGCCTCCAACTGATCCTTGGTAGGCTGTGGATGGTTTCCTTTAAACTCTAGCAATCCGTTCTTCTGGCAATAATCAAATATTTCGTCCATCTGTGACAAGTCGAAAGAGTAAAATCTTTGAGATTCATCTCCTCCTTCTTTCTCCTTGCCTCTGGCTGGCCGAAGTGCTGGACACGTCATAGGCTTCTTTATGATTAACTCTGCCCTTGCGACTTCGGCTAGTGCAGGAACGTCTTCCGCATTGTACTCTTCCTGAATTTCACATCTATCCAGGGATTCAGCAAATGAGGCAGCTGACTGGATAGGTTGTGACCTTCCGCTTTGACTTCGGCTTGATTTGAAAGCCGCCTGTTCCGCCAGATATGTCTCCATCCTTATCGCTTCAGCCGTCAATTCGGCTACCGTCCTCGGTCTTGTTACCATCAATCTGTCCTTGATGGCAAACTTCAAATTCTGCTTTAAGATTTGAATATATTCATGCTCAGGCAGCATTGTCTTTACCTGAGCCTTCACTGCATAAAATCTTTCGATGAATTCAGTAACCGACTCGGACGCCTTCTGTTTGGTTGACGTCAGATCAACTACCGAAACTTCCAGACTAGTATTATAGAATCGGTCATGGAATAACCGCTCCATTTCGGCCCAAGTATTGACCGATCCCGCTGGCAGATTAATGTACCACTCGAATGCTGGGCCAGTTAATGACAAACTGAACAATATCAGCTTGTGAAAATCATTTTGCGCGATTCTGGTGCATTGAGCTGTAAATCGGCCAATATGCTCGATGGTAGAGCGGCCGACTTCTCCAGAAAAAGTGTTGAAATCTGGAACCTTCACCCCTCTAGGCAGTGGATACTGCTCCTCGATGTAATCCGGATAAGGTTTCCGATACATCGGCCTATTCTCCTGGCCGATGAGATTCCCAAACTGTGTGCGAATAATCTCGGCAATCAGCTCTCTGTCAACCAGTTGTGGTGGATTCTGCTGAAGTGGTGCGTATTGTTGTTGAACCACTGGAGCAGGCGGTTGAACTACTGGTTGAGGCGGTTGATTCTGTTGCTGATCGTACCTCTGCTGCGGAGGAACAAAAGGCCGAGCTCCATGCCCTCCTGGCGGCCGAAAGGCCTGCTGCTGAAAATTGTGATTATTTTGCGGTGGATTCTGCGCCACTGGAGCTTGCTGCGCTCCCATCGGATACATACTCCTCGCAATTTCGGCTCTAAACATGGCTGGCATCGCTGCCAGGATATTTCCTTCGATTTGGCGAACCGAGTTGGTAACCGCCGCCTCTACCATAAATTGAACCTGATCTCGGAATCGCGGGGTTAAATCATCGTTTGAAAACTCCTGATTATGAAAATGTGATGGTCCGGGGAACCCTGGGGGGAATTCTCCGGCTTCTGGTGCGCGCTCTTCCTGAATCGGCGGCAAATCAGTCCTCGCCGCCGTGTTTGCTGCTGGAGTTGCTTGTTCAAACGCCATTTTGCGTCCCACTGGGCGTGCCACTGTTTGGCTCGGGTGTAGCCAAGGACCTTTTTCTCCTCAAGGGAGGCTATCGGAAAAGGATCAAACCGATTTCGGGTTCGAATTAACAATAATGCGCCCACAATTGAATGAATCTTCCTTGAATTAATCAACAATAACACGATACAATGGAGAATCTGCCTGTTGTTAAGAAACAACGGCGGAATTCACCAAAAACAGAGAACCAAACTACCAGCTGCTAAGGAGCAACGGTGGATTTGGAAATGGTAACCGCTACAAACTAGGCTAGATTCTAAGGAAAGCTGTAAAGGAAAGCTGTAAAGAAAGCAGTAAAGATAACAAGGAATTAAAATTGATAAAGGTAATTTGGGGGTTGGATTGATCTCCCTGATTTTGAGTGTGTCGACCCCTATTTATAGCCGGAGCTGGAATAACCGCTCTCCGGCTAACTCCTCTGAGCCGAATTCTTTCTCTCTTCGATTCGGTTGTTTTGGTTTCGGCTATTTCTACCCATTTCGGCCGAAATCTTTACCAGCTTCGATTTCCTTCCTTCGGTTTACTATGTGCTTTCGGCCTTACCAATCTTGAGCCCATCCTCTTTTTGGACTTCCTCTTTCTTCCGGCCCATGTCTTATGGCCCAATAGTTCTTTCGCGGCCCATTATTCCATATGGCCCCAACAATATCTAAATGCTATGAAGCATGTATGCATTTATATATTACTATATACTACAGTATCAAGAATACTAATAAGTGTTGGGAATGAAGACTTGGCCTAGTGATCATTTTCCCTTACTTCCAACCTTATGGTTGGGGATTTGATTCTCATCCGGCCTCCCTCCCCTTTATTCCTTTTCGTAATTTGTGTCGAATTACTTGACAGGGGAAATAATTGACTTCAGCAATGCTGATGAAGCAAATGATCAGTACCATCTCTACCATGTAACCAGATTCTTTTGGTTTTTTTTCATTTCTACACTTCCAAGACAAAAATCCATACATTTCTAACCAAAAAAGCTTCAGTCATTGCATGTTTAACATTTTGTCTCAACACAGAATGACATACAGCTTATGAAAGAAATGGGAATGGATGCCTACAGATTCTCCATTGCCTGGTCCCGAATATTCCCAAGTAAACAGCCCTTTTATGTTCTTCTACAGTGCCCAAATTTTCAATTTTTGTTTTCTTCATAAGTACTAGGATTCATAGATTGTTTAATTTTTTTTGGTCAGATGGAACTGGAGAACTCAACCTGGCTGGAATCGATCATTACAACGATCTCATCGATAATTTACTATCCAACGGTAGTAGAATCTTTGTCGAATAATTTTAGACAAAAGTTTTGGATTGAATGCCGCGGTATTTGTCTGCAGGAATCGAGCCTTATGTGACGCTGTACCATTGGGATCTTCCTCAGTTTCTTCAAGACGAATACTTGGGATGGTTAAGCCCTCAGATCATGTACTAATTTGTTTTCAACTGTGTAAATTACATTTATATTGCATTGTTGGTGGAAGGGATTGAGTGATCCGCGTGGAAATTGCTCTCTCTCCATTCCCACAGACAAGATTTCGCCACTTATGCAGAAACATGCTTCAAGGAATTTGGCGACAGAGTGAAGTACTGGATCACATTCAACGAGCCTCATACGTTTGCTGTAGAGGGGTATGACACGGGGCTCCACGCGCCTGGCCGCTGCTCCATTCTTCTCGGCTCGATCTGCAGTGCTGGAAACTCTGCGACCGAGCCTTATATGGTCGGGCACAACGTGTTGCTATCACACGCAGCGGTCGTGGATATTTACAGGAGAGAATACCAGGTGTGTATTTATTACAACCTAGCTAGGCCTAGCTAGTACTGAACTACTAATGCAATGAAGAATGGTGTTTCGTACGGTTCAGCCAAAGCAGCGTGGATCGATTGGGATAACATTGGACTCATTCTGGTACGAACCAGCAACGAACTCCTCAGACGATGTGGAAGCGACACAGAGGGCTTTAGATTTTCACTTGGGCTGGTAAAATATTTATAGACTTCTGTTCCGTTTGTGTTGCCTGAAAATCATGACGTGAAATATGATACTGTACAGCAAAAAAATGCTGTGATGATCAATCAATAGGTTTATGGAACCACTAATTCAGGGAGAGTATCCGGCAACAATGAGGGAAAGAGTAGGAAGCCGACTGCCAACATTTTCCTCTGCGCAATCTGGGCAGATCAAAGGAGCCTTCGATTTCATAGGAATAAACCACTACACTACTTGGTACGCGTGGGCGAACAAGACGAGCATTTTTGGTCTCCTGCTGAATGACACCCTTTCAGATTCCGGAGCAATTACTCTCCGTAAGTCTTGGTTTCATTCATTCCTTAGTTGTTGTTTCTCCTCAGCATAGCTAACGCCTTTTGCATCGATGCAATGCAGCATTCAAAAATTCGAAACCGATTGCACCAGACAGGGTATCTAGTATCTACAGTGGAAATTTGTTAAAAAGCTTTTTTTTTTTTTATTAAGGTTTCCGAATCATTGGGGATACATTTGGCTGACATTGGAGGATAGATGCAGGCAAACTCGGTATGGTTGTATATTGTTCCCCATGGGATAAGAAGCTTGATGAGTTACATCAGGGACAAGTACGGAAACCCGCCCGTGTTCATCACTGAAAACGGTAAAATAAAACAAGGGGTTGTAGCCTGTAGACCCTATCTCTCCCCTTTATCCCTTGTAATTTGTGTGCCATGTGGGCTCCCACCACCCTTTCTCTGACTTCGGCGGCTTCTCCATATACATTATTTGACAATTACACCTCTATATGTATAGGAATGGACGATGGAAACAACCCATTTGTGTCCATAAAGGACTCCCTAAAGGACAATAAGCGGATCAAGTATCACAAAGACTATCTAGTGAATCTGTTAGCTGCAATCAAGTAAGTGTTTTATAATAATATAGAGCTGAGTGTGAACATCAGGTGGGAGGGAGCTGGTTTTTCAAGTGTTTGTTTATGAGATGGTTTTGTGCGTGCTGCAGGGAGGAGGGGTGCAACGTGAAGGGGTACTTTGTGTGGTCGTTGCTTGATAATTGGGAGTGGGGATCGGGGTTCACGTCGCGGTTTGGGCTGTATTATGTGGATTTCAAAGACGACAACAAGAAAAGATATGCCAAGGACTCGGTCGCCTGGTTCAACAACTTCTTATCGTCCCAGAAGCAGGAGCAGGATGCATTCACGGCGTCGTCGTTGCAAAGTCTCCATTATGTATCTTAGAATTTAGAGCTTAGTACATTGGACGCCAAAGCTTTTAAGAACTTAACAATTATACTTCCTCCGTTCTCTAAAAATTGTAACATTCTTGTTTTTCACTGCAATCCAATGCACATATCTAACGCATAATATCTCAAATTGTGTAAAAGTAAAAATTATAATAATTGATATTATAAAACTACATGATTAGATGAATCCAACAAGATCTCACTTAACTATGTTTTATCTTATATAACCGTGTGAAAAATTGAATCAAAATCACTCAATAAATAGTAATAACTATTCACATATTTCAATTATTACAAAACGGAGGGATTACTATACTATACAAAAATGAAAAATGATATAGCAGTAGAGACTAGATGTATTACAAAACGGAGGGATTACTATACTATACAAAAATGAAAAATGATATAGTAGTAGAGACTAGATGTATTGACGAAGGCCGCGCAGTAGCGGGGCCAAACGGGTGCTGTGCCGTAAGCCATTTCACTTTACTTGTACTATGTAGATAGACTTTGTTACCTAGGGATAGCGAGTTGTGTCGATCTGTCTCTAGTGTGTGATTTGTACAGTTTCCTAATATCCGATTATGTAACTTAAAAAATTCCTCCAGATTATATATATATATATATAGGGGTAAAGGTATTCAATTGTCACTGGACATCAACATTGTGTACTCAGCGTAGGCTCATTTTACTCGAATGGCTAGTTATTGTGTAATCATTATCAACTATTATTACAATGTTGTTGTTGGGTTTTTTGGCCCATTGATTTGGGCTCGACCCATTTGAGGTTAGGGTTTACCTTAGGTACCCTATAAAAGTGTCCTCTCCCACCTTTGGAGAATATAGAACGGTAAGTGGTGACGATCTCCCCGTAATAGTTTTGTGGCTTCCACATTCTTGCATCTGCAGCCCATGATTGTGGCGAGGCGATGAAGGTGTGGTTGGGTTGAGAAGTTGCCTCCATTGCTCTCTGGTTGGGTATTATGTTCGTGTTTGGGGCTCTCTGAGCCTAAATATTACTAAGAAGTGTGTTAGTGTTTGTTTGAGTTGTTTTGCAGGTTCTAGGGGCATTGCATGGTGGCTCGAGTCATCCGGTCCCGAATATTTCCTAACAGTGGTATCAGAGCTATTGGTTGGAATCGGATGTGATAATCGGATTTGTTCCGATTGGAGGCAGAAAATAGTGATTTTTGAGCGGGCATTTCTGAATCGAAAGGGTTTTGGATCTGGAAGGAACGGAGAAGAAAAATCGATGCTGCAGAATCGATTTGGAGTTGAAGAGAAGCAGAGGCTTCGTATCATTCCTCTTTGTGAGGAAGTCGTTCATCCTCTTGGTGAGGAACCCGTTCGAGTTCGTCCTCTTGGTGAGGAACCTTAGTTGCTGCTGTCCTCTTGGTGAGGAAACCTAGCGCTGCCTTCGAGAGTCGCGTCCGCTGCACTGTTACCCTTCGAGAGCCGCCGCCGCCGCTGCCATCCCCTGCCTACGCGAACACCGTTGCATAGTCATCCCTGCCCGAGCGCCGCTGTGCGGCCATTGAGCCCATTCCGAGTCCGCCGCCGCTGTGCGCGGCTCCCTTGTCCAAGCGCCACCGTCTCTGTTTGTCTGTGAAGGGGCGCCTCCATTGCCGCTGCTTGGTGCAGCCTGTCCGCCCCTCGCCGCCGCTGTGTCGACCCCTTCCCGAGCACCATCGTCGCTGTTTGTCCCGCCGTGCCGCCGCCGTCGCTGAGTCGCGGCCCCCTTTTCCTGTTGTTGCTGCCGAGAGTTACGCCACCATGGAGAGCCTACCACCGAGTTGTCGCTGCTCCCCGTTCACCTCCTGTTACTGAGTGTAAGGCTTCCCAACCATTTTTTTTGGCAGCCTGTGTGTTGTTTCACGGTTTTGGGAAATTGATTTTGGAATGTGGAGGGCTTGCTGTTATGAGAAGAGTTGAAGGTAGAGAGGGACGGCCTTACTGCTATTGTTGTTTAATGGGAAATGGGTGTTCTTGTTGTTGCGTGCAAGGGGACCGATGAAGGAGGAGAATGAAATTAGAGCAATATTGAAGATACTGCTATCATCCTCATTGCAAAATGGAAAAGAGAATTGATTTATTATTGTTGCCATGGAGTTGACAGAAAAAAAGGGCAAAGAGGAGAATGAAAATTGATTATAAAAGGGGGGGCGTGGAAGATGAAAAAATAAATGGAGAAAGAAGAGATGCAATTGTGTGCCTGTGAAGAGGAGAATCATTTGGGGGCTAATTTATTACAAATTGGAGTTGTGTATTGCTGCCACTGTGTTCTTCAATGTGAAGAAGAAAATTTGTGGAAAAGTTAAAAAGTGGTGCTTCGATTTTTGTCAAGTAGTTGTGAACAATTGAAATTGGGAATTTCAAACCAAATTTGATTTTGCTGTGTGCAAATGAGTTGATGCTTATTTGTGGTGGACATTGAAACTGCAAAAATTAAGCTTTGTGCTTGGAAAGATTTGTGAGAATGATTGGAGCAAGCTGAGTGTAGAACAGAAAGAAAAGAAAGAGAGCCATGTGCCGCTGTTGCTGGATGTGTAAGCTGTGTGCTTGGGAGGAGTTGTGAAAGAAATGATGAAAGTGGCGTATGGTGTACAGGCCAGAAAAGATCAAATGGGCATTTAAAAAGGAAGCTGTGTGCTACTGTTGTACCTGTGAAGAGGGAATCTGAGTGCTTGGAGAAATGGAGCTATGTGCTCATGGACATAAAGTCATGGAACCAAGCTACTCGTTGTGTTTGTAAGTCGGGAATAGGTTCTAGGCATTCCCGCTCAGGTATTAAAGCTTGTTCCCACCTTTTATATGATTTGATTAATTTGCTTGCTGTCATTATGTGATTAATTAGCTATATTGCTTTCTGCATTAGTTATCGACAAGCATGCTTGAATATGTAATACCATAGAAATTGCCCGATATATATGTATGAATACATATATTTTGATCAATTCACTAAGTAGATTTTTAATCAAATCTATATATATTTATATGTTCAAATATGTGCTTAAAGATTAGTATATTATTTTCTACAAAACATACTTTGAAAAAAAATTATATATATTTGTCTTTTCAAATAAATATATGGATTTCAATATCAAGTGTAATAAGTATATGGTTCATAGAATATTTTAAATCCATATACAAGTTTATATACACATATATACCTTGGTCTTGAAATAATCTTTCCAAACATGTACACATGTATATACATGTATATATTTACATGTTTAAATTATAATGAGAATTATCTATTTTCTATATATCCTTGATTAATCATTCTACCCATATTTTTTTTATGAATTATTCTAGAATGCCATAATATAATTGGGAATAATTTGACTATGGTTTGAAATTGTAGGGTGGAATATTAATCATATCTTGTCATTTTCAAATAAAGAATATATTCCTTTTTGAAGCTATGTATGACTTACAAGATCACAAAAATTCCCACATTATGATTTTTTTAAGATAAGAATCTTAATATATATATATATAAAAAAAAAAAATTTAAAAAAAAAAAAAAAAAAAGTTACTGTAGCATGCTACTGTAGCACGCTACTGTAGCATGCTACTGTAGCAGTCGGGATTTATGTGTTTTTGGGACTTTTTGCCATTTTTTGGGTCCCAAAGGTGGGAATCTTGATCTATCACGGGTGTGGCATCTTTTTGGATGTTATGTAATCAATCCCATCCCCATTCTCAGCCATTTTCATCAATCATTCACCCCAAACTCTCCAAAAACTCTCCCAAAAGCCAAACACTCTTCCGACGAACTTCCGGCGACTTTCCGACGGGTTTCCGGCAACCAAATCCAACCAAGGAAGTGTGTAGATCAAGGATTGCAGGCTTTGGATTGTTGGTAAGATGTTATTCATGTTTCCTTATGATTTTAAGATCATAAACATCATACTAACTTACGAATCTTCATATTCGAACACAAATCGGAGCCAAGGGAAGAATAAATCGGGTGGAAGAGATTCGTTCGTGACATCCCGTGGATTCCGGACGACCCCGTGACTTCCTAGACATCATCCCCACTGTAAGTTAACCTTACTATGGTTTTGGGTGACTTAAAATGCAACCAAACATAGAGATTCAACTCAAGGAAATTAACAAAAATCTGTCAACAAGAGAAAACCCTCAACGCAGCGTTTTCGTATGAATTTTTCGAACCCTTAAAATTCTTCAAACGGAAAAACCCAAAACATGAAAAACATTCCTAAGACATTAATCTAGCTACTGTAAAAATTTCATAATTTTTCATCGTGTTTTGATATCCGAAAACGACCATGAACAGACCTGCCATCGACTTAGATCTTGAAGTGGTGATAGATTCTTTATTCAAACTTGTTGGTTATTTTGACCTTGGATCTAGGCCGATCTAGGATTGGTGTTGAACATAAGAATTGTAGATCTATGAGTTTGGAATATTACTGTAAGTTTTTAGAATTTTTCGTTGAGATTTGAGCCTCCGAACTCGAGCCAATCCGATCTGCGTTAGAACCGATGTCAAGAACCTTGACAGATTTCATAATCAAACTTGATGAGCATATTTCTATTACTTCGAGTGTTCAAACCTGAAAACTCAAAACTAAGATTTTGATCCTAAAAGCTTAAGCTATATTTTGTAAAAATTTCAAAGATTTTCATCAAGTTTTGATACCCCAAATCGTATCGGACATATTCTGCGTTTTTAGGAATTTTCAAAGGATGACAGATTTCATAACCGATCTTGAGGAGCTTATTCCTATCATTTCTAGCCCGAACCAATCTTTGAGTTCTAAACAAAAGTTGTTGCAAATCAAGTCTAGTATGTGCCTGTAAAATTTCAGAATTTTTGAAGTCCATTTGATATGTCAAAAAGTCAAATCTTTGAAAGGTGTCAAACCTGAATCCTGACAGCATACTATTTGAGTAGAAAACTTGATTTTTGACATGCTTCCCATCGTTTTTCCGAAAAACTTAAAACACGAAAGTTGTTCGTTGGGATGTTTTTGAGATGATGTACAAATTTCAAATCAATCGCCTAAGAAATGGATTTTTAAACCAAAAAGGCGTAAACTGTGACATCGATCGGTTTTAAACTTGAGAGATCTTGAAATCTTGTCGAAACATGAAATTAGCCTTTAAGGTTTAAATGATTGGGAATCCCTTTGAGATAAAATACAATTGAAATATCTTGCTTGCCGAAAGGCAATTGAAATATCTTGCTTGCCGAAAGGCAATTGAAATATCTTGCTTGCCGAAAGGCAATTGAAATATCTTGCTTGCCGAAAGGCAATTGAAATATCTTGCTTGCCGAAAGGCAATTGAAATATAATGCTTGCCGAATGGGATTGAAATATAAACTTGAAACATGAGACATGAGAAACTGTGCCAAGATGGCCAATGAAGTACTTGAAATGCGATACGGCTGCGGCCGCCGGATCACCGGCTAAATGATATATTGTTGAGATGATGGCGTAACGGGAAATATATTAAAAAGCTCAGATTTTATGAAATTGGCTGCGGCCGCCGGATTGCCGGCTAAATTAAACATTGTTGAGATGGTGGCGTATCGGGGAGAATTTTTAAAAGCTCAAATTTTTATTTACTTACTTACGGCATTATTCATGTCTTAAATCATGCCATTTATTTATAGTGGATGATTAACTCAAATTGTGAATTACCTACAAGAAATGTTTTTAATAAAATTTAATTAAAGGCTTTGAAACCCCTAACCCATGCTATGTGTTAACTTACTCAGCGCGTTTTTGCTGACCCAAACCATTTATCCTCTTTTTCTTTCAGAGTTGAAGAATATGCATCATCATATGCATACTGGGAATTTTTGGGGATTACATTATATTTTAAATTTTGCGTTAGACTAGAATTTGCATGAACGGGCCTGTTTAACCCGTGTTTTGGCCATGTCGGCCCTCATACTTTATTTCCGCTGCACAATTTATATTTCCGCTGCAACTTTGATGTATTAATTTTAAATTATATATGGATGGGCTGTTTGAATATTTTTAATTCTGAAAAACCATAGCCTTGCATCTCTTTAGTGAGCTCGGAGAAACCGTGTCTTGCTAGGGAGGTGTGGCGGTGGCATCCCGGCCTGGGTTACCAAAACCGGGGTGTTACAAGTTGGTATCAGAGCCCGGATTATTTTGAAGCTATTATATTTTAAAGAGCCCAATTATTATTTTGGAGTTAAAGCCCAAATTTTTTTTAGCCCAAAATTTTTTAGAAGCCCAAGAAATTATTTTGGCCCAATAGCCTTGTTTTTATTTAAAGCCCAAATAATTTATTTCTTTCGGCCCAATATAGTGGCCCAAACCTTTTATCCTTATTTTAATCTATCCATGGAATAAATTTATTTTTAAAACCCATGGATAAATAAATGCATGCATAAATTTTTTTTTTTGGGGGGATCACATATGCATATGCATACATAAATACACTAACCCTTTTTATGTGAATCATCGGTAATAAGAAACACTCCTACCTTAGAACTCGACATGATCTTGACTTAGGAGCACTTGCTAAAGACTAACTTTGCCTTAGTCCTAGATCTTGATCACATAGAAACTCATCTTCGCGTGCTTCTATAACAGAACATGGCACCTAGAAGAAAACTGAGGAAGGATCATATGCGATGATACCCGAACCTGGTTGTGAATAATACATAGGCAGTTATGGGGACATAACTGTAATCTTAAGGGGGGGAGGATGTAATACCCCGTAAGAATGCATAAGCATTTATTTTTGAAACCCGAATAGTTTGTATCCCAAGTAACAAAAGGACCCTAACTCTTAGCGCGAGAAAAGCCGAAACACAACTTCGGGGACGAAGTTGATTCTTAAGGGGGGTAGACTGTAATACCCCAGATTTTTATCAACGTCCAAAGGAATAAAATTTATTCCGATCAATGTCGAAACATCTCCGAGAAGAAGAAAATAATTTATCACAATAAATTATTGCTCGGAAATAAAACGCCGATAGATTCAAATTCAAAATGGAATAAAAGAGGGAAAGGAAGCCCGAAGACATTCCATCAATTGAGTCAAGACAATTGGAATTAAATTCAAGAAGGAAAAGAATTTTAATTCCAAGAACCCGTGAAGTCGGAAGAAATTTAATGATACAATCGCAATCAATCAATCGGTCAATAAGTCGCGCAACTTCGGGGACGAAGTTGATTCTTAAGGAGGGTAGATTGTAATACCATAGAAATTGCCCGATATATATGTATGAATACATATATTTTGATCAATTCACTAAGTAGATTTTTAATCAAATCTATATATATTTATATGTTCAAATATGTGCTTAAAGATTAGTATATTATTTTCTACAAAACATACTTTGAAAAAAAATTATATATATTTGTCTTTTCAAATAAATATATGGATTTCAATATCAAGTGTAATAAGTATATGGTTCATAGAATATTTTAAATCCATATACAAGTTTATATACACATATATACCTTGGTCTTGAAATAATCTTTCCAAACATGTACACATGTATATACATGTATATATTTACATGTTTAAATTATAATGAGAATTATCTATTTTCTATATATCCTTGATTAATCATTCTACCCATATTTTTTTTATGAATTATTCTAGAATGCCATAATATAATTGGGAATAATTTGACTATGGTTTGAAATTGTAGGGTGGAATATTAATCATATCTTGTCATTTTCAAATAAAGAATATATTCCTTTTTGAAGCTATGTATGACTTACAAGATCACAAAAATTCCCACATTATGATTTTTTTAAGATAAGAATCTTAATATATATATATATAAAAAAAAAAAAATTTAAAAAAAAAAAAAAAAAAAAGTTACTGTAGCATGCTACTGTAGCACGCTACTGTAGCATGCTACTGTAGCAGTCG
This sequence comes from Hygrophila difformis, assembly GCA_030278955.1. Lineage (NCBI taxonomy): Eukaryota > Viridiplantae > Streptophyta > Magnoliopsida > Lamiales > Acanthaceae > Hygrophila > Hygrophila difformis. The sequence continues at coordinate 42,018,774 of JAOANR010000012.1, read as the reverse complement.
GGATTTATGTGTTTTTGGGACTTTTTGCCATTTTTTGGGTCCCAAAGGTGGGAATCTTGATCTATCACGGGTGTGGCATCTTTTTGGATGTTATGTAATCAATCCCATCCCCATTCTCAGCCATTTTCATCAATCATTCACCCCAAACTCTCCAAAAACTCTCCCAAAAGCCAAACACTCTTCCGACGAACTTCCGGCGACTTTCCGACGGGTTTCCGGCAACCAAATCCAACCAAGGAAGTGTGTAGATCAAGGATTGCAGGCTTTGGATTGTTGGTAAGATGTTATTCATGTTTCCTTATGATTTTAAGATCATAAACATCATACTAACTTACGAATCTTCATATTCGAACACAAATCGGAGCCAAGGGAAGAATAAATCGGGTGGAAGAGATTCGTTCGTGACATCCCGTGGATTCCGGACGACCCCGTGACTTCCTAGACATCATCCCCACTGTAAGTTAACCTTACTATGGTTTTGGGTGACTTAAAATGCAACCAAACATAGAGATTCAACTCAAGGAAATTAACAAAAATCTGTCAACAAGAGAAAACCCTCAACGCAGCGTTTTCGTATGAATTTTTCGAACCCTTAAAATTCTTCAAACGGAAAAACCCAAAACATGAAAAACATTCCTAAGACATTAATCTAGCTACTGTAAAAATTTCATAATTTTTCATCGTGTTTTGATATCCGAAAACGACCATGAACAGACCTGCCATCGACTTAGATCTTGAAGTGGTGATAGATTCTTTATTCAAACTTGTTGGTTATTTTGACCTTGGATCTAGGCCGATCTAGGATTGGTGTTGAACATAAGAATTGTAGATCTATGAGTTTGGAATATTACTGTAAGTTTTTAGAATTTTTCGTTGAGATTTGAGCCTCCGAACTCGAGCCAATCCGATCTGCGTTAGAACCGATGTCAAGAACCTTGACAGATTTCATAATCAAACTTGATGAGCATATTTCTATTACTTCGAGTGTTCAAACCTGAAAACTCAAAACTAAGATTTTGATCCTAAAAGCTTAAGCTATATTTTGTAAAAATTTCAAAGATTTTCATCAAGTTTTGATACCCCAAATCGTATCGGACATATTCTGCGTTTTTAGGAATTTTCAAAGGATGACAGATTTCATAACCGATCTTGAGGAGCTTATTCCTATCATTTCTAGCCCGAACCAATCTTTGAGTTCTAAACAAAAGTTGTTGCAAATCAAGTCTAGTATGTGCCTGTAAAATTTCAGAATTTTTGAAGTCCATTTGATATGTCAAAAAGTCAAATCTTTGAAAGGTGTCAAACCTGAATCCTGACAGCATACTATTTGAGTAGAAAACTTGATTTTTGACATGCTTCCCATCGTTTTTCCGAAAAACTTAAAACACGAAAGTTGTTCGTTGGGATGTTTTTGAGATGATGTACAAATTTCAAATCAATCGCCTAAGAAATGGATTTTTAAACCAAAAAGGCGTAAACTGTGACATCGATCGGTTTTAAACTTGAGAGATCTTGAAATCTTGTCGAAACATGAAATTAGCCTTTAAGGTTTAAATGATTGGGAATCCCTTTGAGATAAAATACAATTGAAATATCTTGCTTGCCGAAAGGCAATTGAAATATCTTGCTTGCCGAAAGGCAATTGAAATATCTTGCTTGCCGAAAGGCAATTGAAATATCTTGCTTGCCGAAAGGCAATTGAAATATCTTGCTTGCCGAAAGGCAATTGAAATATAATGCTTGCCGAATGGGATTGAAATATAAACTTGAAACATGAGACATGAGAAACTGTGCCAAGATGGCCAATGAAGTACTTGAAATGCGATACGGCTGCGGCCGCCGGATCACCGGCTAAATGATATATTGTTGAGATGATGGCGTAACGGGAAATATATTAAAAAGCTCAGATTTTATGAAATTGGCTGCGGCCGCCGGATTGCCGGCTAAATTAAACATTGTTGAGATGGTGGCGTATCGGGGAGAATTTTTAAAAGCTCAAATTTTTATTTACTTACTTACGGCATTATTCATGTCTTAAATCATGCCATTTATTTATAGTGGATGATTAACTCAAATTGTGAATTACCTACAAGAAATGTTTTTAATAAAATTTAATTAAAGGCTTTGAAACCCCTAACCCATGCTATGTGTTAACTTACTCAGCGCGTTTTTGCTGACCCAAACCATTTATCCTCTTTTTCTTTCAGAGTTGAAGAATATGCATCATCATATGCATACTGGGAATTTTTGGGGATTACATTATATTTTAAATTTTGCGTTAGACTAGAATTTGCATGAACGGGCCTGTTTAACCCGTGTTTTGGCCATGTCGGCCCTCATACTTTATTTCCGCTGCACAATTTATATTTCCGCTGCAACTTTGATGTATTAATTTTAAATTATATATGGATGGGCTGTTTGAATATTTTTAATTCTGAAAAACCATAGCCTTGCATCTCTTTAGTGAGCTCGGAGAAACCGTGTCTTGCTAGGGAGGTGTGGCGGTGGCATCCCGGCCTGGGTTACCAAAACCGGGGTGTTACAGAATATGTGAAGTTTATTTTATGTGGTGTGAAGTATTTGTGTCTATTATGGATAATATGCTTGAATTGAGGTGGAGCTTGTTGTTTGCTAGCTTGAGCATGAAATTAGTTAATCTTTGTGATTATGAGAATATGAAAATTGGGATAATATCATTCAAGGTGGATTGTGTATGTGGGATACCCTCAGTTTGTTTGTGTCCTCGCGATGGAGATCCATGTTTGGTGCCTTGTGTCGAAAGTCTTCCTGATATTGTGTTGGTCAGGCGGCGTGTCCCGTTCGTTGGAGCGGCGGTGCAAGATGATTTGGTGGATCAAGTTGATTGTCGCTGGAGGAGAGGCCATATGGTGTGTGGTCCTTGGTTTGAGGGGAATGATTGTTGGGTATGATACCCAATCCCACATCGGTTGTGCAAGGAAAGATCCCATTACTCATTTTCTTAATCAAGGTGGAGCAATTTGTGATATGTCTTTGTGTTTAGCTTAGTGCTAGGTTTTTTGTTTTATGTGTGTTCTATGTGCTATGTGTCTTCATGTGTGACTTTGTTTTGTGCTTTGTCTTGCTTTGTTTGGTTGTTTTGCAAACTGATAAGAACAGATACTTTGTGTGCCTTGTGTGATTTACTTTGTGTTGTGTTGCATGCGAGTGTGTGTCGTCTTGGTAAGTTGTATGTACATGTTTGACGATGATGATTGTGTTCCCAAACAGTATACCCTTTGAGCAATTGGATCAATGGTCCAAAGTGGAGATTGTTGGGTTTTTTGGCCCATTGATTTGGGCTCAGCCCATTTGAGGTTAGGGTTTACCTTGGGTACCCTATAAAAGTGTCCTCTCCCACCTTTGGAGAATATAGAACGGTAAGTGGTGACGATCTCCCCGTAATAGTTTTGTGGCTTCCACATTCTTGCATCTGCAGCCCATGATTGTGGCGAGGCGATGAAGGTGTGGTTGGGTTGAGAAGTTGCCTCCATTGCTCTCTGGTTGGGTATTAAGCCCATGATTGTGGCGAGGCGATGAAGGTGTGGTTGGGTTGAGAGGTTGCCTCCATTGCTCTCTGGTTGGGTATTATGTTCGTGTTTGGGGCTCTCTGAGCCTAAATATTACTAACAAGTGTGTTAGTGTTTGTTTGAGTTGTTTTGCAGGTTCTAGGGGCATTGCATGGTGGCTCGAGTCATCCGGTCCCGAATATTTCCTAACAGTTGTTTATACTATGCATGTTGTATTCGATGTATGTCGATATTTGTGCGTTTGCTAGACTTTGGTGGACCCTATAAAGCCTTATGAGTAAGGGGAGTGCGACGTCCCATTCGAAACTAAGAGAAAAGTGTGAGGCAGAAATTGTTTGCGAGTAAGCGACTAGCCAAACGAATTGATTGAGGGACGATCAAGAGCGCCCCGTTACATATATTACACCCCATAACACATATTAACCATTTGCATGAATCTACGTATTATTTTTTTTGGAGAGCCGAAGCCAGGGAAAAAACATCAAAAATAAAAAGAAAAGGAAAGAAATAAAACGGCAGCACAACAAAAGCTAAATCCTGGGAACTAAACGGCAGACCATCCGCCGCAACTCCCCAGCAATGAAATCCGGAGGGAAAGCGTAGGTAGTGTAAAAGTTTTCAATGGAGAAACCGTGCTTGGCAAGGCTATCGGCTACCCGATTACCTTCCCGACAGACGTGGTAAAAGGTGCAATCCTCAAACTCCCGTCTGTATCCTTAATACGAAGCATGAGACTTGTACATTTCGATTGAATGTTGGAGATTCGGAGATGACAATTAATTGGAACTGGAACTGGCTTTGGCCGACTCGGTTGAACCGAAAATTTTACCATTCTCATTTACCTAAACTGACGGTTAAATGTGTTTTTAAAAAATATAGTCGTTCATAATCAACAACTTAGATGCTTCGCAAAAAAAAAAAAAAAATCAACAAATTAGATTTAATGGCCAATGGAGTCAACAGATGTGTTCGTGTTGAACGGACGGTTCCTCGGATTTTTTTTTAAAACAATTTCGAACTCTAAAAATTCCCCATCCCAACTTAATTTCCTAACACTATTCTCCATTTATCTTCTCGATTCTTAATTCTATTAATTGTCTAAATCCTAGTAAAATTTTAAAATTATTTTAAGCATGTTGGTGATGGTATTTCAAAATATGTTTCGATTTTATATATATATATATTTTTTTACTAAACATCCTAGGAAAGGGAAGCATGATGAGAGTTCGTGTCAAATAAATTGCAAAGACAAAATGAGAGGAGGGATAGCGGCTGGGAATCGAACCTACATATAAAAAAAAATTAAAAGTTAGTGATCTCAAAATATATTTCTTTTGGGTTAATATGTAAAATACAGTAATTTTTTTAAAATTAACATGAAAAGCATTTATATAAGATTTTTCACTATTTTAAAAATCTATATATATATTAAAGCATTAGTGAACAACCCATTCTACATTTAATGTGGTGTCTCCATTTCAAATTTGTAATTTTTATAAATTTTTGCTTTTTTTATTTATTAATTTTAAATTTTCGCATTCATTTATTTATTTATTATTCACTAGTAATTAACCCGTCGAGACTCGACGGGCATAATTATATATTTTATATAATATATATACTTATATTATATAAAATAATAATAAATTGTATTTTAAGTAATGAAAAATGTGTAATGATTTTATATATATTTAAAAGAATATATATATATATATATGATGATATAATTTAATTAATTTTAAAACTGACAAAAATCATATCATATCGTATTCTTTACCTTTTGTGGCTTGTCCGGTACAAACCTTACAGTCCAATAAAAATAATTATTAAAATAATATTTTTATTTAATTTTGAAGATTAAAATAAGATAAAATAAAATTTAAAATATAAGTATTTAGCATAATATGAAAAATTCCTTCACAATTTGCTGAAAATCTCATTGGTATGGTCTAGTATAGCACTATCTTTAAAAATATCTGAATTTAAAGTGGTGCAGTTTATATTTGTATATGTATTCTAAAATTGCCGTTACATGATTACTTGTAAATTTTATAAGAATATAATTCGGAAATGTCACAGCTGATTGTACATCTCCAAAATCAATACCAACTTTACCATCACCTATGTCAACTATCCATTTTGTAAATTTTTTATTATATACAAATTTAATTGTAAACAACATTTCTTGTGATATCTTGAGTTAATCATTCATAATTGCATATTAATACTTTGAGCCGCATCTTATTAATGATACGAAATATTGTAACATAACTGTTCATTGCTAAAAACTAATTTTGAAATATAAAGTCCAACATTCTTTAAATATTGTTATTATATTGACTTTTGTTTATAATCATAGCAAAACAAACTGCAAGTGAGAATTTTGTCATTGGAAATCGAATAGAAAATTTGAATAAATCATATAGGTTCATACTCATTCAACCGATCAAGAATTTTCTACTTTCATGGTTTCCCAAAAATTAATTTAACCTCAATTATATGGTTCCGCATCTTGGTTACCATCGATCTATTTCCATTGCATAATTTATTTGATGGATCTATATTCCTAAGAAGCATGACTATACAATCTTCATTCAAATATATTTCTTGATTCGGTAATCAAGAACAATGATCGTGTTTAGATATTCCAGTAAAAATAATTCATTGGCATTATCCATGATTTCATCATCTTGTCAAATATTATTAAAACTGATATATATATACACATTTTCATTCGCATACATACATACTATGATGTAATCATTGATCTCATATAAAATCTCATTGGTAGGGATTAACATAGAGTAAAAATGTCTAGATTTGAAGTTGTGTAATTTATATTTGTATAAGTACTCTCAACAATTGACGCTATAGGATTTCCCATAGAGTTTGTAAAATTAACATCTAGAAATATCACATCTAGATGTACATCTCTAAGATCAATACCAGCTTTACCAATTACCATTACCTACATGAAATATTCATTGTGCAAATTTCTTCCACATATAATTATCATTGTAAACAATGTTTTTTGTTGTATTTTGAGTTAATCCATCTTAATTACATATTAATATTTCGAGTCTCCTCTCTATAGTGACACAAGATATTGCAATATATCACTGACATGGGTAAAAACTGGTTTTTGAAATTAGAGTCCAATATTCTTTAAAGATTGACATTGACTTTTTCTTTTTCTTTTTTTATAGTCATAGTAAAACAACTGCGAGTGAGAATTCTTTCCTCTGAAATCGAACGGGAAATTTGGTTAATTCAGACGGACTCATAATCATTCTATCAATCAAGAATTTTCATCCCAAATATTGAGCTTTGTTTTAATGTGAAGAGAGATTAAATAATTTTGAGGTAATAATTATTTTAGGCCACGAGAAGGAGCCTAATTCGTTTTTGAGCCATCATAGATAGAATATTTAGAATTAGGCCACATAAAGGAATTTGGGCCCAATTTTTAGCCAAATTGACCAAGTCAATTAGGAAATGGTCTGCGTAAGGTGCAATCGCTGAATCAATCTACGCGCGGGCTAAAACGAAAAGTGGACCGGATTTTACCCGGTTTTGCATCCCAAACACATAAGGACCGGTTGGTTTCCTAACGAGCAGAAATTAATTGCTGAATCTCCTTCAATCAAACACCAACGCCACTGCCAATTTCAACCAAAGCCACCGCCGCGGCCATGAGGTCGCCGCCACCACCTGACCGTGATAGGCCGCCGCCAACACCACTGCCATAGCGCCATAGCTATCGAACGCGCTTTGGTCATCTCAAGCCCCAGAGATGGCGACTCCATCATCGTAGTGGCCAAGGTTGGCATTTCCGTTGCCGTCGCCGTCACAACTGCGATAGAGCAACTTCGGCTGCTCCAATTTCTCTCCATCATCGTTGTGGCCAAGGCTGGGCATTCCCTGGTAGCTCCGTCTCCAAAATGGTGAGTATTCTTCCTTTACCTTGCTAGATTTTTATTTTGGTTGTTTTGTTTGGAAATTTCGAACAATTTGAAACCCTAATTTTGTGGTGACATTAGAATGTGATTCTGGATATTTGGAAGGATGTTGGGGAAAACGAACAAATTTGGAATGTTGATTGTTGTGTACTGAGTTAAACTTGAGCCAAGTATTAATTATTGGCATCTGTAATTATGAGTTTGGAGAGTTGATTTTTGAATAAGTTTGGATGTGTTTGGGGGGTTAAGAACACGGAACAGTTGTTTTGTTGTTTCGAATTTAGGGTATGAAATCAAATGGGGAAGAAGATGACAATAACAAATTTTGGGGATTTATTTGAAGACACGCGTTTTTTTATTTGTTTTTTTTGTTTTTTTTGTTTTATAAATTTTCCGAAACACGTTTTCGTTTTCAAGTGGAAAACCGCGATTGAGAGTCACACGGACCGCTTCTGTCTAGGATTAGTCGATTTGGCTTAGAAATAGGCCCAAACTCTTTCATGTGGCCTAAATTTGGATATTCAATTTATGGTGGCTTAAAATCAAAATAGGCTCCTTTTGATGGCCTAATATAATTATTACCTCAATAATTTTTTGAGGTAAGTTTTTTTGCAAGTAGCATTCTCGTCACAGTCTAGTGGAATATCAAATCTATAATGTGCAGTCATACCTCTTGGAATGAGTAGAGGTATAATTCCATTGGATACTACAGGTAGCACAATATCAATTCTCCCATGAAGAGCTAAACATAATGTTTTCTCGATAAATTATTGATAAATGTCTTGTATTTCCACCACGTAAAGAATAAAAACAATCAACCCTCATCACTATCAAGTACAGACATTATTTTATTGTAAACATTCTTTTGCTCATCAATCAACAAAGGTAATAGCTAAGCATGATCCGTCTTTATTTCATCCGTATTATAATATGTCTCATCTAGTATTCATAGATTACATGTTTCAAACATTAAAACTTCATTCTACACTGGCATTCCAGAGAAAATTTTCAAACTTGTAGAATAACAAATATGTATAAATATAAATTAATGAATTACTTCCTCCATCTTTTTAAGTGTTATACTTTTCTTTTTTGTGTGTTTTGAAATAAATGTTACGTTACCGTATTTGAAATATTTTGAAGGTTAATAATTTTTACTAATTATACTTAAATTATTAATTTTTTATATTCATTAAAATAAAACTCAAAAGGAATAAAGTCAAATGTGATTCATTTTATTTTATTTATTTAATTATTGCAATTCTTCAACGAAATTAATTTTATTTACTTATCTTAAATCCCGTGTCATTTCCTAGTATTACACTTATTATAAACGGATGGAGTATTTCGTAAAAAATAGACTTAAAAAATAAATTTTCCATCTTTATTTACCGATGAATCTATTCACACCCCCAATAACTCTTTATACACTCGATTCTTTTATTTATGATATGCTTATGAAAAAAACTAATTTACTCTCAACCAATTATACATAAAATATGAATTTTCACAATTTCCTAAATAATTATAATTGTTTTGTATTATTTTTAATATAATAGAACATATACGTATAAGATTTATATTATTAGTATATATTTATATATAATTATAATAATATAATTAAAAAACTCCCTCAGTCTCATTATATATATCTCACTTTCCTCTTTTGGTCGTCCCAATACATTTGTCTTATTTCCATTTTAGAAAATAATTAAATATTAATCACTAAACCTACCCCATCACATCATATAAATAAATAAATAGCAGTATTAGTTCCAAATACACAATCATCACATCACACATAAATAAATCAATAAAAAATTCAAACTCCTTACCATCGCATCACAAAAATATCTAATTTACCCTCACTTTAAACAATAATCTACCTCTACAATAAATACTAACTATCCCAACATAAAATACCATTAAAAAATTTTGGGACACTATAAATCGGACGGAGGGAATATATTTTTTAATGATTAGAAACTATATATAATTGTATATTACTTTTAGGAGAAGTGACATATTTTTATAAAAAAAACATGGCCTATATATATAAATGTTTTTCATATATTCATTAATGTAACTTTTAATAATATAAATTCTATATACACTGCGAATTCAATATAAATTTGAAATTCTAAATTTCTTAAAGATTAAAAATTGCGGGAACTTAAACAGTTTCGGCCCTCCTTTCCCATCGAAACAAAAGATATATGAGAACTCCATGTAAATTGAAAATTAACTATCTTTTAAAAACTAAAAATTAGGAATACCATATACATTACTATGTTTTTAACATGAATAAATAAATATAATGTGCAATCTACATTTTGATTACATCATTTACCATAAAAAGAAAAACCAATGAGATCAAACCTACAAAATTCCCGGCATTACAACATAATTCTTAGTTGTCAGTGCATAGACTCGTCATAATAATCATATTGTGCAAAAACCGAAAATGCTTGTTCATTCATATCATAATAATTCTATAGTGTAAGAGCTGAAAATCTTTAAATAAATAATAGATGCAGAAATAAAATCCAGAATAAATAAAATAGAAATGCAAAATAATAACATCTAAAACAGATACAATAAAAATTAAAAATAATAAAATTCAAAATAAATAAAATAAAAATGCAAAATAAATCTAACTTTATCTTTCAATTTTTTTTAAAGGGAATACATAGTGACACAATAGATTAATAGAGTGAGAATTTATAAGTAAATGATAGATTTTATACACGATAGACTAAAAATTATAATGAATAAATAAATTAGTGCGAAAATCTAAAATTAGTAAATTGAAAAATGCAAGATAATGTAGATAAAATAAAATATGCAAAATTTCAAATTTCAAATCTTTCAAATATTTTTAAAATGAATATTGTGGGAATTTCATATAAATTAGAAATTCCATACATTAATATTGTGGAATTTCATATAAATTGAAAATTCCATATATATTCAAAAATTTAAAATCCATCATGAATAAATAGATAAATGCGAAAATCTAAAATTAGTAAACAAAAAATACAAATAATCCATATAAAATAAAAAAATACAAAATTTCAAATCTTTAATTTATTTCAAATCTTTCAAATATAATATTGTGGGAACTCCATATAAATTGAAAATTCCATATATTTCAAAAACTTAAAATCCATAATAATGAATAAATAGATAAATGCGAAAATCTAAAATTAGTAAATTAAAAAATATAAATAATACATGTAAAATAAAAAAATACAAAATTTCAAATCTTTTAAATATAATATTGTGGGAATCCATATAAATTGGAAATTCCATATATTTCAAAAACTTAAAATCTATAATGAATAAATAGATAAATGCGAAAATATAAAATTAATTAATAAATTAAAAAAGCAAAAATCTATAAAAATTAAAAATTTGAAATGGAGACACCACATTAAATATAGGATAGTTTGTTCACTAATGCTTTAATATATATATAGATTATAGATTTTTAGTTTTTGAAATATATGAAATTTTCGATTTATATGGAATTCCACAATGTTCACTTCTAAAAAGATTTGAAATTTGAATTTTATATATAAAATTTTATCTATATTATTGTGTATTTTTTATTTACTAATTTTAGATTTTCGTATTTATTTATTTATTATATATTTTAGCCTATCATGTATAAAATCTATCATTTACTTATAAACTTCTACTCTATCATCCTATCATGTCACTATATATATTCACTTTTAAAAAGATTTGAAACATAAAATTTGAAATTTTTGCTTTTTTTAATCTATTTTGAATTTTATTATTTTATATTTTTTATTTTATCTATTTTAGATTTTATTATTTTGTATTTTTATTTTAGATTTTATTGCTGTATTTATTATTTATTTATAAATTTCAGTTTTTACACCATAGGATTATTATGACATGAATAAGCATTTTCAGTTTTTACCCTATAGGATTATAAAAACGAGATGCACTGACAACTAAAAATTATGCTGCATTTATGTTTCAATGTGTTATTGTAATGCTTGTAATTTTATGTAGGTCTGTTCTCAATTTTGGATATATTTTTTTGGTTATGGTAAATGATATAGTTAAAATGTATATTACACATCATATTTATTACTTTATGTTAATGATATATTAATGTGGATATGACAATCTCAATTTTTAGTTTTAAATAATATTTAATTTCCAATTTAAATAGAATTCCCACAATTTTCAGTTTTTTTTAAAGAATTGGAATTTCAAATTTATATGAAATTCGTAGTGTATATATGGAAGTTATATTATTTTTTTTGGAGGAACCATTGAACGCCTGGGAAAGGGGTGGTGGGAGCTCATGCTACACAATTACAAAGGGGAATAAAAGGGAGAGATAGGGGGCCGGTGGGGAATCGAACCTCCAACCTTCCGTTGGAAGTTATATTATTTAAAGATACATTAGTGATTGTATGGAAAATATTTTTGTATATTAGTTAATAATACAATTCTATACTCCCTCCGTCTCATTTATTGTGTCCCAAAACTTGGGCACAATATTTTATGTGGGGAATATTAGTATTTAATGTAGGGGTAGTTTAGGCCTTCTCCAATGGTAACTTTCCCGCTACAGGTATTTAGATGTCACATCAGCGGCACGTCAAAAGTGAAATACATATACCTTTAAAAAAAATTCTTCCCCCAACAATAATACTCACAATACAATAATTCCCACTCTTCAATGCTACTGTGGCTGATGCAGACTTCGGGCCACATTCAACCATTTTTCTCCCTTCCCACACACGTGCATTACACTTTTTATTTTGATTGGATGTGTCATTCACTCTCTCACACTCCCACTCTCACAATTTCCTAAATACACAGGTAGTAAATTTACTACCCCACATAATACCCTTCCCCAAAATTTTCTTCCTATTAAATAAATACCCCGGCCATTTTAAGGTATTTATTTTGCCATGTCATCAATTTCCCAAACCATTGGGAATGACCTTAGTATTTAAAGTGTGGGTAATTAGGAATTATGTGATGTGATTGTAAGGGATTTGAATTTTTAATTAATTTATTTATGTGTAATGTTAATGGTAGTGTGTTTGAAATTTAAATATATTTATTTGATGATGTGATGTGATGAGAGTAGGTTGAGTGATTTATGTTAATTATTTCCTAAAAAGGAAATGAGACAAAAAGTTGGGACGGATAAAAAAGAAAAGTGAGATATAAATAATGGGACGGGGGAAGTAATTGCTAATTGTTAAAAAATATATTTTATAATTATATCATATTAATTGTATATAAATATATACTAAATAATATAAATCTTTTATATATTTTTTATTATATTAAAAATAATACAAAACACTTATAATTATTAAGGGAACTGTGAAAATTCATATTTTCTGGATAATTGGTTTGGGTAAATTAATTATTTTCGTAAAGCATATTATAATAAAAGAATCGGGTTTATAAACATTTATTTAGGTGTGAATAGATTCATCAGTAAATAAATAATAATTTTTTTTAAGTTTTTAAATCTATTGTTTAAGAAATACTCTATCCGTTTTATAATAAGCTTAACACTAGGAAATGACACGGGATTTAAGAAAAGTTAATAAAATTGATTTAGTTGAAGAATTACAATAATTGAATAAATGAAATAAGATGAGTCACATTTCACTTTATTCATTTTTATTTGTTTTCTTAATGAATATTAAAAAATTAATAATTTAAGTATAATTAGTAAAAATTATTAATCTTCAAGACGTTCCAAATATGGTAACGTGACACTTATTTCCATAATCCAAAAAAGAAAGTATAACACTTTAAAAATGAAGTAATTCATTAATCTATATTTTAGCAGATTTGTCATTAACGAAATAATAAATATAAATACTGCTTTTGAGAAATTGAATGGCTAATTGATGCAAATTTTATAAGTTTGAAATTTTTTATCTGGAATGCCAGTACTAAATGACGTTTTAACATCTAAAACATATAATCTATTGATATTAGAAGAGGCATATTACAATAAGGAATAAAGGAAGGTGAATCATGCCAAGCTATTAGCTTTGTTGATTGATGAGCATAAGAATGTTTATAATAAAATAATGTATGTAGTTGATAGTGATGAGGGTTGATTATTTTTATTTACGTGGTGAACTGACAAGATTTTTATCAATAATTTATCTAGAAAATATTATGTTTAGCCCTTCATGGGAAATGTGATATTGTGTTGCCTATAGGCTATAGCATCCAATGGAATATCAACCCTACTCCTTCCAAGAGGTAGAAGTGCACATTCTAGATTTGGTATTCCACTGGATTATGACGAGAATTTTACCTGCAAAAAACTTACCCCAGAAAACAACTTTTTACCCCTGTCAGTGATGTGTTGCAATATCTCGTGTTACTGGAAAGAGGGCACTCGAAGTATTAAAATGTAATTAAGATTGATTAATAAAAGATACTACACGAAATGTTGTTTACTATGAAAATTATATATGGCATAAATTTGCACAATAAATACTTCATGTATGTAATAGTAATTGGTAAATGTGTTGTAACACCCCGGATTTGATAACCCAGGCCGGGATGCCACCGCCACACCTCCCTAGCAAGACACGGTTTCTCCGAGCTCACTAAAGAGATGTAAGGCTATGGTTTTTCAGGATTTAAAATATTCAAGTAGCCCATTCATAGATAGTTTAAAAATACTACATCAGAGTTGCAGCGAGAATATATAAAGTACGCAGCGGAAGTAAAGTGTATGCAGCGGAATTTGAAATATAGGGCCGACATGGCCAAACCACGGGTTAAACAGACCCGTTCATGCAAGTCATGTAAAATAAATAATTAAGTGTCCAAATGATCCCCCAATGAATGATCATGCTTCGTACTCTGTAACAGAAAAAAAATGAACAACGGTTTTTATCAGTATTATAAAATACTGAGTAAGTTAATCCTTACGTAGCAATAAAGGGGTTAGATTTTTAGTAATTAAGATAAAACTCTTTGCCATGCATAAAAACATTTTAAAAAGAATGCGAAGATAATGCATACTTTAGAGACACATTTAAATTTCATAATTTAAAACTTAAGCATGGGCAATTATTTAAGACATGATTTAAAAACATGATTAATGCCGTAAGTATGTAAATAAAAATTTGAGCTTTAAAAATTTTCACCGATACGCCACTATCAAAACGATATTTAAATTTAGCCGGCAATCCGGCGGCCGCAGCCAATTTCATAAAATCTGAGCTTTTTAATATATTTCCCGTTACGCCATCATCTCAACAATAGATAGCCGGTGATCCGGCGGCCGCAGCCAATTTCATAAGTAACATATCATCTAGCCGGTGATCCGGCGGCCGCAGCCGATACGCCATACCCAGTACCACTCCGTCGAGCCTCGAGTAACCCATACGGATACACTCGAGAGGGTAGGCAGTTGGTCTCTTGTGACCAAATACGCCATATCCAGTACCGCTCCGTCGAGCCTCGAGTAACCCATACGGATACACTCGAGAGGATAGGCCCAAAATAATAACGGCAGATATCAATAGTAACAGTTAGCCGGTGATCCGGCGGCCTCAGCCAATTTCATAAGTAACATGTCATTTTAGCCGGTAATCCGGCGGCCGCAGCCGATACGCCATACCCAGTACCACTCCGTCGAGCCTCGAGTAACCCATACGGATACACTCGAGAGGGTAGGCAGTTGGTCTCTTGTGACCAAATACGCCATATCCAGTACCGCTCCGTCGAGCCTCGAGTAACCCATACGGATACACCCGAGAGGATAGGCAAAAATATAAGATGCCGTTTTGTCGATTTTTCGCGCGTGATAGTCATTGCCGTTTTGGCACAAATTGCACAATTAGGAGGGCACCCTGCAGAGCACTCACCCCCTGATTTTATGTAACCGATATTGTTTCAACTTTAGTATAACGGGATTTTCAAAAATATAGCTTTATCGTATCACAAGATTTCGATCGTTGTTTAAAAGATTTCAAAAATCGATCGATGTCACAGTTTACGCCTTTTCAGTTTAAAAATCCATTTCTTAGGCGATTGATCTGAAATTTTCACAGTAGCTCAAAAACATCCCAATGAACAACTTTCATGTTTTGAGTTTTTCGTAAAAACGATGGGAAGTATGTCAAAAATCAAGTTTTCTACTCAAATAGTATGCTGTCAGGATTCAGGTTTGACACATCTCAAAGATTTGACTTTTTAACATGTCAAATGAGCTTCAAAAATTCTGAAATTTTATATGCACATACTAGACATGATTATATGCAACTTTTGTTTAGAACTCAAAGATTGGATCGGACTAGAAATGATAGAGATATGCTCATCAAGTTCGTTTAAGAAATCTGTGAACCTTTGAAAATTCTTTAAAACGCAGAATATGTCCGATTCGGTTTGGGGTTTCAAAACTTGATGAAAATGCATGAAATTTTAAAGAGGTATTCAAGACTCATAGATCTATAACTTTTGTTTAGATCATGAAGATTGGTTCGGACTAGAAATGATAGAAATATGCTCATCAAGTTCGGTTAAGAAATCTGTAAATTTTTGAAAGTTCTTAAAACGCAGAATATGTCCGACTTGATTTGGGGTATCAAAACTTGATGAAAAATTCTGAAATTTTTACACAATATAGCTTGAGATCTTAGGATCAAAATCTTAGTTTTGAGTTTTCAGGTTTGAACGCTCGAAGTAAGAGTTTTGTTCGGATTTCAGAAAATACGTAGATTGGGGTTTTTAGGTTTGATTTTAACGTTTCGTTTAAGATTCAATGTTTCGGATGTCTTCAAACCACCCGTATTGATATGTAAGTTATCAACTTACCGAGAGTGAGTTCCTTGAACGTTCTAAGGCTGATCGATTTGTCCAAAATCGCCACGAACGGATCTACGCAACACGTTCTTCTTCTCCTTTGGCTACGAACGTGTTTTCAAGTAAAGATCCGTAAGTTAGAAGGTTGATTATGATCTTAAAGCAATAAGGAACTTGATTTACACCTTACCAACAATCCAATGCCTGCAAATCCTTGATCTTCACCCTTCCTTGGTAGGATTTGGTTGCCGGAAAGTTCGCCGGAAGTTCGCCGGAAGGTGTTTGGCTTAGGGAGAGTTTTTGGAGAGTTTGGGAGGAACTTGGGGTGTTAGATGACTGAAAATGGAGTGTTATGGACAACCAATGACGTCCAAAAGATGCCTCCCCCGTGACCAAGCAAGATTCTCACGTTGGGGTCAAGGAATATGGCAAGAAAGTCGCCAAAACGCGACAATGGCTGCTGTCAGGACGTTGGCGCGGGGTTGGCGCGCGAATCGGCCAAAAGCCGCGCCGGGTGCGCGCCACCGAACGCGACAAACGCGGCTGTCGACCCACGCGGGGTTGGCGCGGGAATCTCCCAAATCCCGCACGGACAGCGCGCCAAACACGCCTGGACTTCGGTCCGGGCGGGGTCGTGCGATCCGTCGTGCTTTTCCTCCTCTCTTTCGGACTTCTATCCTCCTACGGTTTCGGGCTTGATTTTTCGGGTCATTCTCGGATCATAAATTCTTATCTTAAATTTATCTTGACTCAAATGAACTTCATGTTAAAATCTTAAGTCCGTCGGTCTCGGTTTCGTCGGCTTTCAATTCGTCGTCTTTTGATTCCCGTGTAATAACTTGTATCATTAAATTTCTTTCGACTTCACGGGTTCTTGGAATTAAAATTCTTTTCCTTCATGAACTTAACTCCAATTATTTTTTACTCAATTCATGGAATGTCTTCGGGCTTCCTTTCCCTCTTTTATTCCATTTTGAATTTAAATCTATCGGCGTTTTATTTTCGAGCAATAATTTATTGTGATAAATTATTTTCTTCTTCTCGAAAATATTTCAACATTGATCGGAATAAATTTTTATTCCCTTGGACGTTGATAAAAATCTGGGGTGTTACACTCTCCCCCCCTTAAGAATCAACTTCGTCCTCGAAGTTGTGCTTCGGCTTTTCTCGCGCGAAGAGTTATGGTCCTTTTTGTTTACTATTTGCGATGTTGTGTTATTGAATTATTGTTCGATTGTTGATCATCGTTTGTTGTTTGATTATTGTTTGATTGTTGATCATCGTTTGTTGTTTGATTATTGTTTGATTATTGTTTGGGTTTTTTGTTTGACTGAACCCAGAATTGAAATTTCCAAGTTGCCTACGTACCCTGTGAAGGGATCAAGTCATTACGTAGTTCAAAATAATTTGAATTTGGTTTTCCTCGGGTGTTACAGCCTCCCCCCCTTAAGAACATAGTTATGTTCCCATGACTGTGGTCCGGTCGTTTTGGAAGAGGGTAGGGTAACGTTGTCGCATGTTGGCTTCCAATTCTCAGGTTGCCGTCTCCATTTCGTGGTTGGACCACAAGACCTTGACTAACCTTACAGTTTTGTTCCTTGTTACTCTCTCCTCAACATCGAGTAATTGTACCGGAATTTCCTCATAGCTCAAGTCATCATCCAATTTAATTCCTTCCGGTTGGAGTACATGGGTCGGATCGTGCACATACTTCCTCAATTGTGATATGTGGAACACATTGTGAACTCTAGCCAATTGTGGCGGTAAGACTAGAAGATATGCTAGATTCCCGACTTTTACTAGAATTTCATAAGGTCCTATATTCCGTGGACTTAGCTTTCCTTGTTTGCCAAAATGCATCACCCCCTTCATCGGTGATATCTTTAACATGACCTTATCTACGACTTGAAATTCTATGTCTTGCCGTTTCACACGCTTAGGTGCACACGTATTTTGTAGAGCAGAGGAGGAGTAAATAAATCATTTTTTTTTTTTTTTATTTATTTTTGACCCGCGCGGGGTCCGCGCGGGGTTTGGGGGTTTACCGCGCCGGGTCCGCGCGGCGCCCCCAGGGGCAGTAAATAGGGCTCGCGCGGGGCGCGAGCCATTTGCTCATTTTCCCTTCCGAAATTCTTCCCAACTTCCTCTCAAATTCGTCCCCTCGTGCTCGGATTCTCCTAGTTCCGACTTCGATTTCTCTTTGTAAGGTATGTATCTTCTATTTTCACTTGTCAATTTCTAGTTTTATGCCTTGATTTGTTAGAATTTGGTTGAATTGTGGAATTAGGGTTTTGGCATGTAATTTGGGGTTTTGACATTTTCGGCTTAATTCTCGCGAATTAATGGTTGTATGTAGTACTTTGGTGCCATTTCTATTGTTTAGGAAATATGGGTATGTATATATGTGCATAAGTTGTGGAATTTCTTGCTAGAACTTGGAATTTTTTTTGGAGAACTATGAAATTTTCGATTTTGTTGGTGTTATTGGTGTAAAAGTGGTTTCGTTGGTGTTGTTTGTTGACACTAGTGATTATGATTTGTTGTTTAAGCAATTGTTTGGTTTTGTGGTTAATTGCCATGTGTTTACAACATATTTTTGAACTTTATTTATTGCGCACACAAGGTGTTCGACAGAATGCCACAATGGGTTTTTGAATTTGTTTGGGCACATTCCTTGGTTTGATTCTCTCCCAATATGTATTGGCAAACTATTAGGTCTAAATTCCTCCTAGATTTTCCCCGTTGGAACTTCATTTTTATGATGTCTTTATGTATTTTTGCTTGTGAATTGATGTGTTGAAAATTAGTCTTACCCTTGATATTGGGTGTTCGCAGGATGTTTCTTTTTCTGTGGTTCATCTTAGCGTTCCTTATGGTCCTTCCGGGGGCCAAGAGACGGGCTTCTCGACTTGATACTGCTGGCCCTAGCACTGCCGCTCCGGGGATGCCGGATGGTGATGATAGCGACGGCGATGACGGCAGTGAGTCCGAGGAGGACGAGGAGCGAGAGCCGAGGCTCAGGGGTCTCCCTTACGAGGTACGTCCTCGCCGGCATGATCGGTTCCGTTTCCATACGATGGCCTCCCAGGACTTCTATTTCGACGAGCTTCGTCGGAAGAGGGCTTACGTTCCCGAGCGAGGCTTGTATCCCGATCATATGGGCGATGACCGGATCAGTGCCGTGTTGGGGCATCTCCAGTGGACCGGTCTTGCACATCCTCCCGAGGGCGTTGCCTCCGGCTATCTAGCCATGGAGGTTATCGCCAACATCAGTGGTCTTGGGGTAGACGACGACCTCTCTCGAGTCTGGGTTCGTGGTCGCTACTTAGACTTCAGTGCTCGGGCGATTAACACCTATTTCGGCCTTCCAGATGATGGTGTGTTCCGTCCGCAGCCAGAGGGTCGGGTTTATGCCCCTGCCTGGGGTGTCTTGTGTACCGAGGTACCCCCGCGGACTGGGGAACCCCACGAGTTGCGACTGACATCCTTGGATGCTCATTGGCGTGTGCTCGCTCAGCTTTGGTTAGGACGCATCCGGCCGATCACCCGTAGTCATATCGTCATCGATCATGTCTTTGAGACTATCTGCTTTATCGCACGGGGCGGCCGGGTAAATGTGGGCGCTTGCATCGCGGAAAACCTGAGGGGTTTACGACGGGGGCGAGGGAGTAGGGTGATTACTCACGCACACCTCATTTGTGGCTTGTGCGCTGCCCAGGGGATCCGCACGTCTCCCGAGACGGACCCCTATCCCTTAGCTCCAGGTGAGCACTACCGTGTTCCGTCTTATGCCGCCCGGCGCAGCACCTTGCGTCGTGGAGCGCCTCGGGCTATACTGCACCCGCATCCTGAGGATGGTGGTTTGATCTTAGTTGTTCCTCCTGAGCGACCACTTCCTCCTCCTGTGGTTCCACAGCAGGGCGTGGTTCCACCGCGGGGTCAGGACATGACGCAGATGCTCCAGATGATGCAGGAGATGCGCATCAGTATGGATGCCGGGTTTGCAGCTGGGCAGGCTCGCTATGACGCTTTGGGTGTTAGGATGGATCACTATCAGGATCGCTTTGACGCCTTGGATGCTAGGATGGATCTCTATCAGGATCGTATGGACACGCTCACTGTGAGACAGGCGGAGCAGCAGGCCACCTTGACGGACATGTACGCCTACATGCGTCAGATGGATGACTACATGCGTCGCCGGTTCCCTCCTCCTGATCAGTGACTTTATGTTTCCCGTTTATGTTTTATCTAGACTCGTGTTAGCAGCTGTTGGTTTAGTATTTCCCATTTGTGTTTTCAGTTAGACTTGGTTTGGTATTTCTTTTAGGATGTTGTACTGTGACGTTACTCTAATTTCGTGCATGTCTCTGTTTGTACTGCATAGTTGATGCATCGTGTGTTTTTATGTTTTTATAATTTCGGATTTAAATTTATCTAAATAGATAAATCTTGCATTTTATTTCCTTAAAAGGAATTTCTAGTACAAGTGATAGGATATACCAAAATAGGATCCTCCTATCGTTTCTAGGCGTCCTCCGGCACAGTGGTAGGATCCTCTTCCGGATCTTCCTCCACTGGACTTGACGGTAGTAGGTCATCGAAAATGTGGTTCAAGTCATCCCCATGAGCATCAACAAGCTCTTTTAAACATAGATTTTGTGTAGTAAGGGTTTGGATTTGGTCTTCGAGCTGGTTTATGCGGTGGTGGTCCGCCTCTCTTAAGTTTCCCATATGGTGCAGATTTGCCTCCAATTGGGCCATACGATGTTCCATTTGTTGTATGGTTTGTTGGGAATCAAAGTGAGCGTTCATCATTTTGATCATTAAGTTCATCATGTCTTGGTTAGCCATCTAGCGCAAGGAAAAGATCTAGGTTACAACATAACGCTTCTAGGTTCTCTAAGGTATAGAAATGCAATATGCACATGTAGTGATGATCCCCCCCAAAAAAAAATTTATGCGTACATTTATTTATCCATGGGTTTTAAAAGTAAATTTATTCCATGGATATGTTAAAATAAGGATAAAAGGTTTGGGCCGCTATATTGGGCCGAAAGAAATAAATTATTTGGGCTTTTAATAAAAACAAGGTTATTGGGCCAAAATAATTTATTGGGCTTCAAAAAAAAATTTTGGGCTAAAAATTTGGGCTTTAACTTCAAAATAATAATTGGGATCTTTAAAATATATTACTAGTTTAGAAATGATGACTTTAAAAATAATAATACTTGAAAATAATAGTTTAAAAATATTCCGAACTCTTTAAAATAATAGTTTTAAAATAGTCTGGTCTCTGATACCACATTGGTATCAGATATTTTCTTTAAAATAAATAGCTTTAAAATAATCTGGGCTCTATAAAATAATAGCTTTAAAATATTCCGGGCTCTGATACCACTTTGGTATCAGATATTTTTTTTTAAAATAAATAGCTTTAAAATAGTCTGGGCTCTGATACCACTCTGTAACACCCCGGATTTGATAACCCAGGCCGGGATGCCACCGCCACACCTCCCTAGCAAGACACGGTTTCTCCGAGCTCACTAAAGAGATGTAAGGCTATGGTTTTTCAGGATTTAAAATATTCAAGTAGCCCATTCATAGATAGTTTAAAAATACTACATCAGAGTTGCAGCGAGAATATATAAAGTACGCAGCGGAAGTAAAGTGTATGCAGCGGAATTTGAAATATAGGGCCGACATGGCCAAACCACGGGTTAAACAGACCCGTTCATGCAAGTCATGTAAAATAAATAATTAAGTGTCCAAATGATCCCCCAATGAATGATCATGCTTCGTACTCTGTAACAGAAAAAAAATGAACAACGGTTTTTATCAGTATTATAAAATACTGAGTAAGTTAATCCTTACGTAGCAATAAATGGGTTAGATTTTTAGTAATTAAGATAAAACTCTTTGCCATGCATAAAAACATTTTAAAAAGAATGCGAAGATAATGCATACTTTAGAGACACATTTAAATTTCATAATTTAAAACTTAAGCATGGGCAATTATTTAAGACATGATTTAAAAACATGATTAATGCCGTAAGTATGTAAATAAAAATTTGAGCTTTAAAAATTTTCACCGATACGCCACTATCAAAACGATATTTAAATTTAGCCGGCAATCCGGCGGCCGCAGCCAATTTCATAAAATCTGAGCTTTTTAATATATTTCCCGTTACGCCATCATCTCAACAATAGATAGCCGGTGATCCGGCGGCCGCAGCCAATTTCATAAGTAACATATCATCTAGCCGGTGATCCGGCGGCCGCAGCCGATACGCCATACCCAGTACCACTCCGTCGAGCCTCGAGTAACCCATACGGATACACTCGAGAGGGTAGGCAGTTGGTCTCTTGTGACCAAATACGCCATATCCAGTACCGCTCCGTCGAGCCTCGAGTAACCCATACGGATACACTCGAGAGGATAGGCCCAAAATAATAACGGCAGATATCAATAGTAACAGTTAGCCGGTGATCCGGCGGCCTCAGCCAATTTCATAAGTAACATGTCATTTTAGCCGGTAATCCGGCGGCCGCAGCCGATACGCCATACCCAGTACCACTCCGTAGAGCCTCGAGTAACCCATACGGATACACTCGAGAGGGTAGGCAGTTGGTCTCTTGTGACCAAATACGCCATATCCAGTACCGCTCCGTCGAGCCTCGAGTAACCCATACGGATACACCCGAGAGGATAGGCAAAAATATAAGATGCCGTTTTGTCGATTTTTCGCGCGTGATAGTCATTGCCGTTTTGGCACAAATTGCACAATTAGGAGGGCACCCTGCAGAGCACTCACCCCCTGATTTTATGTAACCGATATTGTTTCAACTTTAGTATAACGGGATTTTCAAAAATATAGCTTTATCGTATCACAAGATTTCGATCGTTGTTTAAAAGATTTCAAAAATCGATCGATGTCACAGTTTACGCCTTTTCAGTTTAAAAATCCATTTCTTAGGCGATTGATCTGAAATTTTCACAGTAGCTCAAAAACATCCCAATGAACAACTTTCATGTTTTGAGTTTTTCGTAAAAACGATGGGAAGTATGTCAAAAATCAAGTTTTCTACTCAAATAGTATGCTGTCAGGATTCAGGTTTGACACATCTCAAAGATTTGACTTTTTAACATGTCAAATGAGCTTCAAAAATTCTGAAATTTTATATGCACATACTAGACATGATTATATGCAACTTTTGTTTAGAACTCAAAGATTGGATCGGACTAGAAATGATAGAGATATGCTCATCAAGTTCGTTTAAGAAATCTGTGAACCTTTGAAAATTCTTTAAAACGCAGAATATGTCCGATTCGGTTTGGGGTTTCAAAACTTGATGAAAATGCATGAAATTTTAAAGAGGTATTCAAGACTCATAGATCTATAACTTTTGTTTAGATCATGAAGATTGGTTCGGACTAGAAATGATAGAAATATGCTCATCAAGTTCGGTTAAGAAATCTGTAAATTTTTGAAAGTTCTTAAAACGCAGAATATGTCCGACTTGATTTGGGGTATCAAAACTTGATGAAAAATTCTGAAATTTTTACACAATATAGCTTGAGATCTTAGGATCAAAATCTTAGTTTTGAGTTTTCAGGTTTGAACGCTCGAAGTAAGAGTTTTGTTCGGATTTCAGAAAATACGTAGATTGGGGTTTTTAGGTTTGATTTTAACGTTTCGTTTAAGATTCAATGTTTCGGATGTCTTCAAACCACCCGTATTGATATGTAAGTTATCAACTTACCGAGAGTGAGTTCCTTGAACGTTCTAAGGCTGATCGATTTGTCCAAAATCGCCACGAACGGATCTACGCAACACGTTCTTCTTCTCCTTTGGCTACGAACGTGTTTTCAAGTAAAGATCCGTAAGTTAGAAGGTTGATTATGATCTTAAAGCAATAAGGAACTTGATTTACACCTTACCAACAATCCAATGCCTGCAAATCCTTGATCTTCACCCTTCCTTGGTAGGATTTGGTTGCCGGAAAGTTCGCCGGAAGTTCGCCGGAAGGTGTTTGGCTTAGGGAGAGTTTTTGGAGAGTTTGGGAGGAACTTGGGGTGTTAGATGACTGAAAATGGAGTGTTATGGACAACCAATGACGTCCAAAAGATGCCTCCCCCGTGACCAAGCAAGATTCTCACGTTGGGGTCAAGGAATATGGCAAGAAAGTCGCCAAAACGCGACAATGGCTGCTGTCAGGACGTTGGCGCGGGGTTGGCGCGCGAATCGGCCAAAAGCCGCGCCGGGTGCGCGCCACCGAACGCGACAAACGCGGCTGTCGACCCACGCGGGGTTGGCGCGGGAATCTCCCAAATCCCGCGCGGACAGCGCGCCAAACACGCCTGGACTTCGGTCTGGGCGGGGTCGTGCGATCCGTCGTGCTTTTCCTCCTCTCTTTCGGACTTCTATCCTCCTACGGTTTCGGGCTTGATTTTTCGGGTCATTCTCGGATCATAAATTCTTATCTTAAATTTATCTTGACTCAAATGAACTTCATGTTAAAATCTTAAGTCCGTCGGTCTCGGTTTCGTCGGCTTTCAATTCGTCGTCTTTTGATTCCCGTGTAATAACTTGTATCATTAAATTTCTTTCGACTTCACGGGTTCTTGGAATTAAAATTCTTTTCCTTCATGAACTTAACTCCAATTATTTTTTTACTCAATTCATGGAATGTCTTCGGGCTTCCTTTCCCTCTTTTATTCCATTTTGAATTTAAATCTATCGGCGTTTTATTTTCGAGCAATAATTTATTGTGATAAATTATTTTCTTCTTCTCGAAAATATTTCAACATTGATCGGAATAAATTTTTATTCCCTTGGACGTTGATAAAAATCTGGGGTGTTACATGTGTTATTGATCTTTGAGATGTACAATTAGATTGTAACATTTCCATATGATAATTTTATAAACTCTACGAGAGATCCTATAGCGGCAATTGTTGAGAATACTTATAAAAAATATAAAATGCATCATTTCAAATCCAGACATTTTACTATCTATTTACCCCTACCAAATGAGATTGTTGATAAGATCAATGATTATATCCGTTCTAACAATATTTTCAACAAGATGAAAGCATAGACAATGTCAATGAATTATTTTCACTGAAATGTCTTAACACGATCAATTGTTCTGGATTATCGAATAATGAAATATAGTTGAATGAGAGTTGCATAGTCATGCTTCTTTAGAATATAGATCCATCAAATCAGTATGCAATGGAAGTAGGTTGATAGTAACCAAGATGCGGAACCATATAGTTGAGGTTAAACTAATTTTTCGGAAACTATGAAAGTAGAAAATTCTTGATTGGTAGAATGATTATGAACCTATTCGATTTAACCAAATTTCCCATTCCATTTCAGATGAGAAAATTTTCACTCGCAGTTTGTTTTGCTATGATTATAAAGAAAAGTCAATATCAATCTTTAAAGAATGTTGGACTTTATCTTCCAAAATTAGTTTTAGCCATGAACAGTTATGTTGCAATATTTATTGTCACTAGCAAGATGTGGCTCAAAGTATTAATATACAATTAAGAATGATTAACTCAAGATACCACAAGAAATATTGGTTACAATGAAATTTATATATAACAAAAAATTTGCAAAATGGATGCTTGATGTAGATGATTGTAAGACCCGAGAAATCGCCATCGAAAAATTTAAATCCAAAAATAAAGAATTGGATTTAAATTATTAAAACCGAAATAATTCCGAGAGAGCGGAATTTATTATTTATCGGAAGATAGCAACTCGAAACGAGTTTATCGAATTGTCCCAACGATCACGGATAATTCCCACATTATGATTTTTATTTTTGTAGAGAAGGAATCTTAATATTAAAAAAAAAAAATAATAAAAAAAAAAATTAAAAGTTACTGTAGCAGTACTGTAGCAGTACTGTAGCACTACTGTAGCACGTGCGGGTACTGTAGCAGCCGATCCCTTGTCGGATTTTTGTCCCTTTAAGGGCAAAAATACACCCCCAACACCCCATTATCACCCATCTACTTCATTTCTTCACCCAAAAACACTCCCAAAACTCTCCCAAAGCCAAAATACTTTCCGGCGAACTTCCGGCGAACTTCCGGCAACTTTCCGGCAACCAAATCCGACCAAGGAAGTGTGTAGATCAAGGATCACAGTGCTTAGATCTTTGGTAAGTAGTATCTTAGGTTCTCAATCTCTTTTTTTCCTCTCAAATCCCCAATCTAACTCTTGAATCGTTGATTGCAAATACGTTCGTGGCCAAAGTCGGGAACTTTGCGTTTCGTAGATCCGTTCGTAGGTGTTTCGACGACTCAAGAACACAATCTTTGTAAGTTAACCTACAAGAAATATTTAAGGTTTTTAAGTCTTATGCCTTGCAAAATATTTTCATACAAGAAATCTTTTTATTTAATTTAATTAAAGGCTTTGAAACCCCTAACCCATGCTATGTGTTAACTTACTCAGCGCGTTTTTGCTGACCCAAACCATATATCTCCTTTTTCTTACAGAGGATGAAGATTATGCATCATCATATGCATACATGGGAACATTTGGGGAATTCTCTATTTTAAATCCCTGCATTTAATTACGACTTGCATGAACAGGACTGTTTAACCCGTGTTTTGGCCATGTCGGCCCTTATACATTATTTCCGCTGCATAAATTAAAATTTCCGCTGCAACTTTGATGTATTATCTTTAAATTATCTACGAATGGGCTGTTTGAATATTTTAAATTCTGAAAAACCATAGCCTTGCATCTCTTTAGTGAGCTCGGAGAAACCGTGTCTTGCTAGGGAGGTGTGGCGGTGGCATCCCGGCCTGGGTTACCAAAACCGTAGTGTTACAATGTGGTATCAGAGCCCGGAATATTTTAAAGCTATTATTTGACATAGCCCGGAATATTTTTAAAACTACTATTTTAAAGAGCCCAATTATTATTTTGAAGTTAAAGCCCAAATTTTTAGCCCAAAAATTTTTTTTTCGAAGCCCAAGAAATTATTTTGGCCCAATAGCCTTGTTTTTTATTTAAAGCCCAAATAATTTATTTCTTTCGGCCCAATATAGTGGCCCAAACCTTTTATCCTTATTTTAACCTATCCATGGAATAAATTTATTTTTAAAACCCATGGATAAATAAATGCATGCATAAAATTTTTTTTTTTGGGGGATCACATATCCATATGCATACATGAATACACTAACCTTTTTTATGTGAATTATCGGTAATAAGAAACACTCCTACCTTAGAACTTGACATGATCTTGACTTAGGAGCGCCAACTTAAGACTAACCTTGCCTTAGTCATAAATCTTGATCACTTAGAAACTCATCTTCGCGTGCTTCTAGAATGACACCTAGAAGAATACTGAGGAAGGATCATATGCGATGATACCCGAACATAGTTGTGAATAATACATAGGTAGTTATGGGGACATAACTGTAATCTTAAGGGGGGGAGGATGTAATACCCCGTAAGAATGCATAAGCATTTATTTTTGAAACCCGAATAATTTGTATCCTAAGTAAACAAAAGGACCCTAACTCTTAGCGCGAGAAAAGCCGAAACACAACTTCGAGGACGAAGTTGATTCTTAAGGAGGGTAGATTGTAAGACCCGAGAAATCGCCATCGAAAAATTTAAATCCAAAAATAAAGAATTGGATTTAAATTATTAAAACCGAAATAATTCCGAGAGAGCGGAATTTATTATTTATCGGAAGATAGCAACTCGAAACGAGTTTATCGAATTGTCCCAACGATCACGGATAATTCCCACATTATGATTTTTATTTTTGTAGAGAAGGAATCTTAATATTAAAAAAAAATAAAAAAAAAAAATAAAAAAAAAAATTAAAAGTTACTGTAGCACGTGTCTACTGTAGCAGTACTGTAGCAGTACTGTAGCACTACTGTAGCACGTGCGGGTACTGTAGCAGCCGATCCCTTGTCGGATTTTTGTCCCTTTAAGGGCAAAAATACACCCCCAACACCCCATTATCACCCATCTACTTCATTTCTTCACCCAAAAACACTCCCAAAACTCTCCCAAAGCCAAAATACTTTCCGGCGAACTTCCGGCGAACTTCCGGCAACTTTCCGGCAACCAAATCCGACCAAGGAAGTGTGTAGATCAAGGATCACAGTGCTTAGATCTTTGGTAAGTAGTATCTTAGGTTCTCAATCTCTTTTTTTCCTCTCAAATCCCCAATCTAACTCTTGAATCGTTGATTGCAAATACGTTCGTGGCCAAAGTCGGGAACTTTGCGTTTCGTAGATCCGTTCGTAGGTGTTTCGACGACTCAAGAACACAATCTTTGTAAGTTAACCTTACTATGGTTTTGGGTGACTTAAAATGCAACCAAACATAGAGATTCAACTCAAGAAAGTTAATAAAAATCTGTCAACAAGAGAAACCCTCAACGCAGCGTTTTCGTATGAATTTTTCGAACCTCTAAAGCTGCTCAAACAATAAAACTCAAAACATGAAAAGTGTTCCTAAGACTTTGATTTAGCTTCTGTAAAAATTTCATAATTTTTCATGAGGTTTTGAAACCTGAAACCGACCCAAAACCGAAGATCATTAAATCTGGATTTTTGAACTTTGGCAGATTTCACTCTCAATCTTGTTAGCCATTTTGACCTTGGATCTAAGCCGATCTAGGATTGGTGTTGAACATGAAAGTTGTAGATCTATGAGTTTAGAACATTACTGTAAGTTTTTAGAATTTTTCATTGAGATTTGAACCTCCAAACTCGAGCCGATCCAATCTGCGTTAGAACCGATGTCAAGAACCTTGACAGATTTCATAATCAAATTCGACGAGCAAAACTCTTACTTCGAGTGTTCAAACCTGAAAACTCAAAACTAAGATTTTGATCCTAAGAGCTTAAGCTATATTGTGTAAAAATTTCAGAAATTTTCATCAAGTTTTGATACCCCAAAACGTGTCGGACATATTCTGCGTTTTAAGGAATTGTCAAAGGATGACAGATTTCATAACCGATCTTGAGGAGCTTATTCCTATCACTTCTAGCCCGAACTAATCTTTGAGTTCTAAACAAAAGTTGTTGGAAATCATGTCTAGTATGTCTCTGTAAAATTTCAGAATTTTTGGAGTCCATTTGATATGATAAAAAGTCGAATCTTTTAACGTTGTCAAACCTGAATCCTGACAGCTTTTTGATTCTGTACAAAACTCGATTTTTGACATGTTTCCCATCGTTTTTCCGAAAAACTTAAAACACGAAAGTTGTTCGTTGGGATGTTTTTGAGCTACTGTGAAAATTTCAGAACAATCGCCTAAGAAATGGATTTTTAAACCAAAAAGGCGCAAACTGTGACATCGATCGATTTTTGAAATCTTTTAAACAACGATCGAGACGTTGGAATTACGATATATCTATACTTTTGAAAATCCCGTTACACCAAATAAAAACATTTTCTTTAAAAGAATTCTTTTGAAACATTGGGGACTTGTGACCAAGTTTGACATTATCAATATGATTCATGCGGGTTTGATTCCCTATGATATATTTGAGTTCTTGCGGGTTAGATTCCCCAAGGGCGATTGTATGTTTTCCTGCGGGTTTGATTCCCCAGGATGTATTGAGTTCTTGCGGGTTAGATTCCCCAAGGGCGATTGTATGATTTCCTGCGGAAATATTGGTTATGAGGATTGCGGTCACAAGAGCCCTGGTGAATGGTGAACTATAAAAGAAACGAAAAATATTTTGAGAAGTGATATTTTTGAAATTGGCTGAGGCCGCCGGATCACCGGCTAAATGATACTTTTGAAATTGGCTGCGGCCGCCGGATCACCGGCTAAATGATATATTGATGAAATGGTTGTGTAATGGGAGAACAAAATATTTAAGGTTTTTAAGTCTTATGCCTTGCAAATCATTTTCCTACAAGAAATCTTTTTATTTAATTTAATTAAAGGCTTTGAAACCCCTAACCCATGCTATGTGTTAACTTACTCAGCGCGTTTTTGCTGACCCAAACCATATATCTCCTTTTTCTTACAGAGGATGAAGATTATGCATCATCATATGCATACATGGGAACATTTGGGGAATTCTCTATTTTAAATCCCTGCATTTAATTACGACTTGCATGAACAGGACTGTTTAACCCGTGTTTTGGCCATGTCGGCCCTTATACATTATTTCCGCTGCATAAATTAAAATTTCCGCTGCAACTTTGATGTATTATCTTTAAATTATCTACGAATGGGCTGTTTGAATATTTTAAATTCTGAAAAACCATAGCCTTGCATCTCTTTAGTGAGCTCGGAGAAACCGTGTCTTGCTAGGGAGGTGTGGTGGTGGCATCCCGGCCTGGGTTACCAAAACCGGGGTGTTACAATGTGGTATCAGAGCCCGGAATATTTTAAAGCTATTATTTGACATAGCCCGGAATATTTTTAAAACTACTATTTTAAAGAGCCCAATTATTATTTTGAAGTTAAAGCCCAAATTTTTAGCCCAAAATTTTTTTTTTCGAAGCCCAAGAAATTATTTTGGCCCAATAGCCTTGTTTTTTATTTAAAGCCCAAATAATTTATTTCTTTCGGCCCAATATAGTGGCCCAAACCTTTTATCCTTATTTTAACCTATCCATGGAATAAATTTATTTTTAAAACCCATGGATAAATAAATGCATGCATAAAATTTTTTTTTTTTGGGGGGATCACATATCCATATGCATACATGAATACACTAACCTTTTTTATGTGAATTATCGGTAATAAGAAACACTCCTACCTTAGAACTTGACATGATCTTGACTTAGGAGCGCCAACTTAAGACTAACCTTGCCTTAGTCATAAATCTTGATCACTTAGAAACTCATCTTCGCGTGCTTCTAGAATGACACCTAGAAGAACACTGAGGAAGGATCATATGCGATGATACCCGAACATAGTTGTGAATAATACATAGGTAGTTATGGGGACATAACTGTAATCTTAAGGGGGGGAGGATGTAATACCCCGTAAGAATGCATATGCATTTATTTTTGAAACCCGAATAATTTGTATCCTAAGTAAACAAAAGGACCCTAACTCTTAGCGCGAGAAAAGCCGAAACACAACTTCGAGGACGAAGTTGATTCTTAAGGAGGGTAGATTGTAAGACCCGAGAAATCGCCATCGAAAAATTTAAATCCAAAAATAAAGAATTGGATTTAAATTATTAAAACCGAAATAATTCCGAGAGAGCGGAATTTATTATTTATCGGAAGATAGCAACTCGAAACGAGTTTATCGAATTGTCCCAACGATCACGGATAATTCCCACATTATGATTTTTATTTTTGTAGAGAAGGAATCTTAATATTAAAAAAAAAATAAAAAAAAAATAAAAAAAAAAAAATTAAAAGTTACTGTAGCACGTGTCTACTGTAGCAGTACTGTAGCAGTACTGTAGCACTACTGTAGCACGTGCGGGTACTGTAGCAGCCGATCCCTTGTCGGATTTTTGTCCCTTTAAGGGCAAAAATACACCCCCAACACCCCATTATCACCCATCTACTTCATTTCTTCACCCAAAAACACTCCCAAAACTCTCCCAAAGCCAAAATACTTTCCGGCGAACTTCCGGCGAACTTCCGGCAACTTTCCGGCAACCAAATCCGACCAAGGAAGTGTGTAGATCAAGGATCACAGTGCTTAGATCTTTGGTAAGTAGTATCTTAGGTTCTCAATCTCTTTTTTTCCTCTCAAATCCCCAATCTAACTCTTGAATCGTTGATTGCAAATACGTTCGTGGCCAAAGTCGGGAACTTTGCGTTTCGTAGATCCGTTCGTAGGTGTTTCGACGACTCAAGAACACAATCTTTGTAAGTTAACCTTACTATGGTTTTGGGTGACTTAAAATGCAACCAAACATAGAGATTCAACTCAAGAAAGTTAATAAAAATCTGTCAACAAGAGAAACCCTCAACGCAGCGTTTTCGTATGAATTTTTCGAACCTCTAAAGCTGCTCAAACAATAAAACTCAAAACATGAAAAGTGTTCCTAAGACTTTGATTTAGCTTCTGTAAAAATTTCATAATTTTTCATGAGGTTTTGAAACCTGAAACCGACCCAAAACCGAAGATCATTAAATCTGGATTTTTGAACTTTGGCAGATTTCACTCTCAATCTTGTTAGCCATTTTGACCTTGGATCTAAGCCGATCTAGGATTGGTGTTGAACATGAAAGTTGTAGATCTATGAGTTTAGAACATTACTGTAAGTTTTTAGAATTTTTCATTGAGATTTGAACCTCCAAACTCGAGCCGATCCAATCTGCGTTAGAACCGATGTCAAGAACCTTGACAGATTTCATAATCAAATTCGACGAGCAAAACTCTTACTTCGAGTGTTCAAACCTGAAAACTCAAAACTAAGATTTTGATCCTAAGAGCTTAAGCTATATTGTGTAAAAATTTCAGAAATTTTCATCAAGTTTTGATACCCCAAAACGTGTCGGACATATTCTGCGTTTTTAGGAATTGTCAAAGGATGACAGATTTCATAACCGATCTTGAGGAGCTTATTCCTATCACTTCTAGCCCGAACTAATCTTTGAGTTCTAAACAAAAGTTGTTGAAAATCATGTCTAGTATGTCTCTGTAAAATTTCAGAATTTTTGGAGTCCATTTGATATGATAAAAAGTCGAATCTTTTAACGTTGTCAAACCTGAATCCTGACAGCTTTTTGATTCTGTACAAAACTCGATTTTTGACATGTTTCCCATCGTTTTTCCGAAAAACTTAAAACACGAAAGTTGTTCGTTGGGATGTTTTTGAGCTACTGTGAAAATTTCAGAACAATCGCCTAAGAAATGGATTTTTAAACCAAAAAGGCGCAAACTGTGACATCGATCGATTTTTGAAATCTTTTAAACAACGATCGAGACGTTGGAATTACGATATATCTATACTTTTGAAAATCCCGTTACACCAAATAAAAACATTTTCTTTAAAAGAATTCTTTTGAAACATTGGGGACTTGTGACCAAGTTTGACATTATCAATATGATTCATGCGGGTTTGATTCCCTATGATATATTTGAGTTCTTGCGGGTTAGATTCCCCAAGGGCGATTGTATGTTTTCCTGCGGGTTTGATTCCCCAGGATGTATTGAGTTCTTGCGGGTTAGATTCCCCAAGGGCGATTGTATGATTTCCTGCGGAAATATTGGTTATGAGGATTGCGGTCACAAAAGCCCTGGTGAATGGTGAACTATAAAAGAAACGAAAAATATTTTGAGAAGTGATATTTTTGAAATTGGCTGAGGCCGCCGGATCACCGGCTAAATGATACTTTTGAAATTGGCTGCGGCCGCCGGATCACCGGCTAAATGATATATTGATGAAATGGTTGTGTAATGGGAGAACAAAATATTTAAGGTTTTTAAGTCTTATGCCTTGCAAATCATTTTCCTACAAGAAATCTTTTTATTTAATTTAATTAAAGGCTTTGAAACCCCTAACCCATGCTATGTGTTAACTTACTCAGCGCGTTTTTGCTGACCCAAACCATATATCTCCTTTTTCTTACAGAGGATGAAGATTATGCATCATCATATGCATACATGGGAACATTTGGGGAATTCTCTATTTTAAATCCCTGCATTTAATTACGACTTGCATGAACAGGACTGTTTAACCCGTGTTTTGGCCATGTCGGCCCTTATACATTATTTCCGCTGCATAAATTAAAATTTCCGCTGCAACTTTGATGTATTATCTTTAAATTATCTACGAATGGGCTGTTTGAATATTTTAAATTCTGAAAAACCATAGCCTTGCATCTCTTTAGTGAGCTCGGAGAAACCGTGTCTTGCTAGGGAGGTGTGGCGGTGGCATCCCGGCCTGGGTTACCAAAACCGGGGTGTTACAATGTGGTATCAGAGCCCGGAATATTTTAAAGCTATTATTTGACATAGCCCGGAATATTTTTAAAACTACTATTTTAAAGAGCCCAATTATTATTTTGAAGTTAAAGCCCAAATTTTTAGCCCAAAAATTTTTTTTTCGAAGCCCAAGAAATTATTTTGGCCCAATAGCCTTGTTTTTTATTTAAAGCCCAAATAATTTATTTCTTTCGGCCCAATATAGTGGCCCAAACCTTTTATCCTTATTTTAACCTATCCATGGAATAAATTTATTTTTAAAACCCATGGATAAATAAATGCATGCATAAAATTTTTTTTTTTTGGGGGGATCACATATCCATATGCATACATGAATACACTAACCTTTTTTATGTGAATTATCGGTAATAAGAAACACTCCTACCTTAGAACTTGACATGATCTTGACTTAGGAGCGCCAACTTAAGACTAACCTTGCCTTAGTCATAAATCTTGATCACTTAGAAACTCATCTTCGCGTGCTTCTAGAATGACACCTAGAAGAATACTGAGGAAGGATCATATGCGATGATACCCGAACATAGTTGTGAATAATACATAGGTAGTTATGGGGACATAACTGTAATCTTAAGGGGGGGAGGATGTAATACCCCGTAAGAATGCATAAGCATTTATTTTTGAAACCCGAATAATTTGTATCCTAAGTAAACAAAAGGACCCTAACTCTTAGCGCGAGAAAAGCCGAAACACAACTTCGAGGACGAAGTTGATTCTTAAGGAGGGTAGATTGTAAGACCCGAGAAATCGCCATCGAAAAATTTAAATCCAAAAATAAAGAATTGGATTTAAATTATTAAAACCGAAATAATTCCGAGAGAGCGGAATTTATTATTTATCGGAAGATAGCAACTCGAAACGAGTTTATCGAATTGTCCCAACGATCACGGATAATTCCCACATTATGATTTTTATTTTTGTAGAGAAGGAATCTTAATATTAAAAAAAAATAAAAAAAAAAATAAAAAAAAAAATTAAAAGTTACTGTAGCACGTGTCTACTGTAGCAGTACTGTAGCAGTACTGTAGCACTACTGTAGCACGTGCGGGTACTGTAGCAGCCGATCCCTTGTCGGATTTTTGTCCCTTTAAGGGCAAAAATACACCCCCAACACCCCATTATCACCCATCTACTTCATTTCTTCACCCAAAAACACTCCCAAAACTCTCCCAAAGCCAAAATACTTTCCGGCGAACTTCCGGCGAACTTCCGGCAACTTTCCGGCAACCAAATCCGACCAAGGAAGTGTGTAGATCAAGGATCACAGTGCTTAGATCTTTGGTAAGTAGTATCTTAGGTTCTCAATCTCTTTTTTTCCTCTCAAATCCCCAATCTAACTCTTGAATCGTTGATTGCAAATACGTTCGTGGCCAAAGTCGGGAACTTTGCGTTTCGTAGATCCGTTCGTAGGTGTTTCGACGACTCAAGAACACAATCTTTGTAAGTTAACCTTACTATGGTTTTGGGTGACTTAAAATGCAACCAAACATAGAGATTCAACTCAAGAAAGTTAATAAAAATCTGTCAACAAGAGAAACCCTCAACGCAGCGTTTTCGTATGAATTTTTCGAACCTCTAAAGCTGCTCAAACAATAAAACTCAAAACATGAAAAGTGTTCCTAAGACTTTGATTTAGCTTCTGTAAAAATTTCATAATTTTTCATGAGGTTTTGAAACCTGAAACCGACCCAAAACCGAAGATCATTAAATCTGGATTTTTGAACTTTGGCAGATTTCACTCTCAATCTTGTTAGCCATTTTGACCTTGGATCTAAGCCGATCTAGGATTGGTGTTGAACATGAAAGTTGTAGATCTATGAGTTTAGAACATTACTGTAAGTTTTTAGAATTTTTCATTGAGATTTGAACCTCCAAACTCGAGCCGATCCAATCTGCGTTAGAACCGATGTCAAGAACCTTGACAGATTTCATAATCAAATTCGACGAGCAAAACTCTTACTTCGAGTGTTCAAACCTGAAAACTCAAAACTAAGATTTTGATCCTAAGAGCTTAAGCTATATTGTGTAAAAATTTCAGAAATTTTCATCAAGTTTTGATACCCCAAAACGTGTCGGACATATTCTGCGTTTTAAGGAATTGTCAAAGGATGACAGATTTCATAACCGATCTTGAGGAGCTTATTCCTATCACTTCTAGCCCGAACTAATCTTTGAGTTCTAAACAAAAGTTGTTGGAAATCATGTCTAGTATGTCTCTGTAAAATTTCAGAATTTTTGGAGTCCATTTGATATGATAAAAAGTCGAATCTTTTAACGTTGTCAAACCTGAATCCTGACAGCTTTTTGATTCTGTACAAAACTCGATTTTTGACATGTTTCCCATCGTTTTTCCGAAAAACTTAAAACACGAAAGTTGTTCGTTGGGATGTTTTTGAGCTACTGTGAAAATTTCAGAACAATCGCCTAAGAAATGGATTTTTAAACCAAAAAGGCGCAAACTGTGACATCGATCGATTTTTGAAATCTTTTAAACAACGATCGAGACGTTGGAATTACGATATATCTATACTTTTGAAAATCCCGTTACACCAAATAAAAACATTTTCTTTAAAAGAATTCTTTTGAAACATTGGGGACTTGTGACCAAGTTTGACATTATCAATATGATTCATGCGGGTTTGATTCCCTATGATATATTTGAGTTCTTGCGGGTTAGATTCCCCAAGGGCGATTGTATGTTTTCCTGCGGGTTTGATTCCCCAGGATGTATTGAGTTCTTGCGGGTTAGATTCCCCAAGGGCGATTGTATGATTTCCTGCGGAAATATTGGTTATGAGGATTGCGGTCACAAGAGCCCTGGTGAATGGTGAACTATAAAAGAAACGAAAAATATTTTGAGAAGTGATATTTTTGAAATTGGCTGAGGCCGCCGGATCACCGGCTAAATGATACTTTTGAAATTGGCTGCGGCCGCCGGATCACCGGCTAAATGATATATTGATGAAATGGTTGTGTAATGGGAGAACAAAATATTTAAGGTTTTTAAGTCTTATGCCTTGCAAATCATTTTCCTACAAGAAATCTTTTTATTTAATTTAATTAAAGGCTTTGAAACCCCTAACTCATGCTATGTGTTAACTTACTCAGCGCGTTTTTGCTGACCCAAACCATATATCTCCTTTTTCTTACAGAGGATGAAGATTATGCATCATCATATGCATACATGGGAACATTTGGGGAATTCTCTATTTTAAATCCCTGCATTTAATTACGACTTGCATGAACAGGACTGTTTAACCCGTGTTTTGGCCATGTCGGCCCTTATACATTATTTCCGCTGCATAAATTAAAATTTCCGCTGCAACTTTGATGTATTATCTTTAAATTATCTACGAATGGGCTGTTTGAATATTTTAAATTCTGAAAAACCATAGCCTTGCATCTCTTTAGTGAGCTCGGAGAAACCGTGTCTTGCTAGGGAGGTGTGGCGGTGGCATCCCGGCCTGGGTTACCAAAACCGGGGTGTTACAATGTGGTATCAGAGCCCGGAATATTTTAAAGCTATTATTTGACATAGCCCGGAATATTTTTAAAACTACTATTTTAAAGAGCCCAATTATTATTTTGAAGTTAAAGCCCAAATTTTTAGCCCAAAAATTTTTTTTTCGAAGCCCAAGAAATTATTTTGGCCCAATAGCCTTGTTTTTTATTTAAAGCCCAAATAATTTATTTCTTTCGGCCCAATATAGTGGCCCAAACCTTTTATCCTTATTTTAACCTATCCATGGAATAAATTTATTTTTAAAACCCATGGATAAATAAATGCATGCATAAAATTTTTTTTTTTTGGGGGGATCACATATCCATATGCATACATGAATACACTAACCTTTTTTATGTGAATTATCGGTAATAAGAAACACTCCTACCTTAGAACTTGACATGATCTTGACTTAGGAGCGCCAACTTAAGACTAACCTTGCCTTAGTCATAAATCTTGATCACTTAGAAACTCATCTTCGCGTGCTTCTAGAATGACACCTAGAAGAATACTGAGGAAGGATCATATGCGATGATACCCGAACATAGTTGTGAATAATACATAGGTAGTTATGGGGACATAACTGTAATCTTAAGGGGGGGAGGATGTAATACCCCGTAAGAATGCATAAGCATTTATTTTTGAAACCCGAATAATTTGTATCCTAAGTAAACAAAAGGACCCTAACTCTTAGCGCGAGAAAAGCCGAAACACAACTTCGAGGACGAAGTTGATTCTTAAGGAGGGTAGATTGTAAGACCCGAGAAATCGCCATCGAAAAATTTAAATCCAAAAATAAAGAATTGGATTTAAATTATTAAAACCGAAATAATTCCGAGAGAGCGGAATTTATTATTTATCGGAAGATAGCAACTCGAAACGAGTTTATCGAATTGTCCCAACGATCACGGATAATTCCCACATTATGATTTTTATTTTTGTAGAGAAGGAATCTTAATATTAAAAAAAAAATAAAAAAAAAAAAATAAAAAAAAAAAATTAAAAGTTACTGTAGCACGTGTCTACTGTAGCAGTACTGTAGCAGTACTGTAGCACGTGCGGGTACTGTAGCAGCCGATCCCTTGTCGGATTTTTGTCCCTTTAAGGGCAAAAATACACCCCCAACACCCCATTATCACCCATCTACTTCATTTCTTCACCCAAAAACACTCCCAAAACTCTCCCAAAGCCAAAATACTTTCCGGCGAACTTCCGGCGAACTTCCGGCAACTTTCCGGCAACCAAATCCGACCAAGGAA
Source organism: Hygrophila difformis (assembly GCA_030278955.1). NCBI lineage: Eukaryota > Viridiplantae > Streptophyta > Magnoliopsida > Lamiales > Acanthaceae > Hygrophila > Hygrophila difformis. Next base: position 41,979,725 of record JAOANR010000012.1, on the reverse strand, counting down.
GTGTGTAGATCAAGGATCACAGTGCTTAGATCTTTGGTAAGTAGTATCTTAGGTTCTCAATCTCTTTTTTTCCTCTCAAATCCCCAATCTAACTCTTGAATCGTTGATTGCAAATACGTTCGTGGCCAAAGTCGGGAACTTTGCGTTTCGTAGATCCGTTCGTAGGTGTTTCGACGACTCAAGAACACAATCTTTGTAAGTTAACCTTACTATGGTTTTGGGTGACTTAAAATGCAACCAAACATAGAGATTCAACTCAAGAAAGTTAATAAAAATCTGTCAACAAGAGAAACCCTCAACGCAGCGTTTTCGTATGAATTTTTCGAACCTCTAAAGCTGCTCAAACAATAAAACTCAAAACATGAAAAGTGTTCCTAAGACTTTGATTTAGCTTCTGTAAAAATTTCATAATTTTTCATGAGGTTTTGAAACCTGAAACCGACCCAAAACCGAAGATCATTAAATCTGGATTTTTGAACTTTGGCAGATTTCACTCTCAATCTTGTTAGCCATTTTGACCTTGGATCTAAGCCGATCTAGGATTGGTGTTGAACATGAAAGTTGTAGATCTATGAGTTTAGAACATTACTGTAAGTTTTTAGAATTTTTCATTGAGATTTGAACCTCCAAACTCGAGCCGATCCAATCTGCGTTAGAACCGATGTCAAGAACCTTGACAGATTTCATAATCAAATTCGACGAGCAAAACTCTTACTTCGAGTGTTCAAACCTGAAAACTCAAAACTAAGATTTTGATCCTAAGAGCTTAAGCTATATTGTGTAAAAATTTCAGAAATTTTCATCAAGTTTTGATACCCCAAAACGTGTCGGACATATTCTGCGTTTTTAGGAATTGTCAAAGGATGACAGATTTCATAACCGATCTTGAGGAGCTTATTCCTATCACTTCTAGCCCGAACTAATCTTTGAGTTCTAAACAAAAGTTGTTGGAAATCATGTCTAGTATGTCTCTGTAAAATTTCAGAATTTTTGGAGTCCATTTGATATGATAAAAAGTCGAATCTTTTAACGTTGTCAAACCTGAATCCTGACAGCTTTTTGATTCTGTACAAAACTCGATTTTTGACATGTTTCCCATCGTTTTTCCGAAAAACTTAAAACACGAAAGTTGTTCGTTGGGATGTTTTTGAGCTACTGTGAAAATTTCAGAACAATCGCCTAAGAAATGGATTTTTAAACCAAAAAGGCGCAAACTGTGACATCGATCGATTTTTGAAATCTTTTAAACAACGATCGAGACGTTGGAATTACGATATATCTATACTTTTGAAAATCCCGTTACACCAAATAAAAACATTTTCTTTAAAAGAATTCTTTTGAAACATTGGGGACTTGTGACCAAGTTTGACATTATCAATATGATTCATGCGGGTTTGATTCCCTATGATATATTTGAGTTCTTGCGGGTTAGATTCCCCAAGGGCGATTGTATGTTTTCCTGCGGGTTTGATTCCCCAGGATGTATTGAGTTCTTGCGGGTTAGATTCCCCAAGGGCGATTGTATGATTTCCTGCGGAAATATTGGTTATGAGGATTGCGGTCACAAGAGCCCTGGTGAATGGTGAACTATAAAAGAAACGAAAAATATTTTGAGAAGTGATATTTTTGAAATTGGCTGAGGCCGCCGGATCACCGGCTAAATGATACTTTTGAAATTGGCTGCGGCCGCCGGATCACCGGCTAAATGATATATTGATGAAATGGTTGTGTAACGGGAGAACAAAATATTTAAGGTTTTTAAGTCTTATGCCTTGCAAATCATTTTCCTACAAGAAATCTTTTTATTTAATTTAATTAAAGGCTTTGAAACCCCTAACCCATGCTATGTGTTAACTTACTCAGCGCGTTTTTGCTGACCCAAACCATATATCTCCTTTTTCTTACAGAGGATGAAGATTATGCATCATCATATGCATACATGGGAACATTTGGGGAATTCTCTATTTTAAATCCCTGCATTTAATTACGACTTGCATGAACAGGACTGTTTAACCCGTGTTTTGGCCATGTCGGCTGTAATACCCCAGATTTTTATCAACGCCCAAAGGAATAAAAATTTATTCCGATCAATGTTGAAATATTTCCGAGAAGAAGAAAATAATTTATCACGATAAATTATTGCTCGGAAATGAAACGCCGATAGATTTAAATTCAAAATGGAATAAAAGAGGGAAAGGAAGCCCGAAGACATTCCATGAATTGAGTCAAAATAATTGGAATTAAATTCAAGAAGGAAAAGAATTTTAATTCCAAGAACCCGTGAAGTCGGAAGGAATTTAATAAAACAAGTTATTGCACGGGAATCAAAAGACGACGAATTGGAAGTCGACGAACCCGAGACCGACGGACTTAAGATCTCAAACATGAAATTCATTTGAGTCAAGATAAACTTAAGATAAGGATTTATGACCGAGAATGACCCGAAAAATCGAGGCCGAAAACGTAGGAGGATAGAAGTCCGAAAGAGGGGAGAAAAGGCCCAACGGATCGCACGGCCCGGCACGGACCGCAGCCCAGCCGGGGCTGGCGCGCACCCCGCGCGCTTTTCCCATGATTAGCGCGCCAACAGCGCGCCGTTGCAGCAGCAGCTGCGTTTGTCGCGTTTTGGCGACTTTCTCGCCAATTTTCGGGGCCCAAGTGAGGAATCTCGATCTATCACGGGTGTGGCATCTTTTTGGACGTTATGTAATCAATCCTATCCCCATTTGTCAGCCATTTCATCAATCATTCACCCCAAACTCTCCAAAAACTCTCCCAAAAGCCAAACACTCTTCCGACGAACTTCCGGCGACTTTCCGACGAGTTTCCGGCAACCAAATCCCAACCAAGGAAGTGTGTAGATCAAGGATTGCAGGCTTTGGATTGTTGGTAAGATGTTAATCAAGTTTCCATATGGTTTTAAGATCATAAACATCATCCTAACTTACGAATCTTCATATTCGAACACAAATCGGAGCCAAGGGAAGAATAAATCGGGTGGAAGAGATTCGTTCGTGACATCCCGTGGATTCCGGACGACCCCGTGATTTCCTAAACATCATCCCCACTGTAAGTTAACCTTACTATGGTTTTGGGTGACTTAAAATGCAACCAAACATAGAGATTCAACTCAAGAAAATTTATAAAAATCTGTCAACAAGAGAAACCCTCAACGCAGCGTTTTTGTATGAATTTTTCGAACCTCTAAAGCTGCTCAAACAACAAAACTCAAAACATGAAAAGTGTTGCTAAGGCTTTGGTCTAGCTTCTGTAAAAATTTCATAATTTTTCATGATGTTTTGAAACCTGAAACCAACCCAAAACCGAAGAGTATTAAATCTGGATCTTAGAACTTTGGTAGATTTCACTCTCAATCTTATTGGTTATTTTGACCATGGATCTAGGCCGATCTAGGATTGGTGCTAAACATGAAAGTTGTAGATCTATGAGTTTAGAACATCTCTGTAAGTTTTTAGAATTTTTCGTTGAGATTTGAACCTCCAAACTCGAGCCGATCCGATCTGCGTTAGAACCAATGTCAAGAACCTTGACAAATTTCATAATCAAACGCAACGAGCAAAACTCTTACTTCGAGTGTTCAAACCTGAAAACTCAAAACTAAGATTTTGATCCTAAGAGCTTAAGCTATATTGTGTAAAAATTTTAGAAATTTTCATCAAGTTTTGATACCCCAAATTGTATCGGACATATTCTACGTTTTTAAGGATTGTCAAAGGTTGACAGATTTCATAACCGATCTTGATGAGCTTATTCCTATCACTTCTAGCCCGAACCAATCTATGTGATCTAAACAAAAGTTGTTGGAAATCATGTCTAGTATGTCTCTGTAGAATTTCAGAATTTTTGAAGTCAATTTGATATGTCAAAAAGTCAAATCTTTGAGAGGTGTCAAACCTGAATCCTGGCAGCATACTATTTGTGTAGAAAACTCGATTTTTGACATGCTTCCCATCGTTTTTCCGAAAAACTTAAAACATGAAAGTTGTTCATTGGGATGATTTTGAGATGCTGTACAAATTTCAGATCAATCGCCTAAGAAATGGATTTTTAAACTGAAAAGGCGCAAACTGTGTTATCGATCGGTTTTAAACTTGAGAGATCTTGAAATCTTGTCGAAACATGAAATTAGCCTTTAAGGTTTAAATGATTGGGAATCCCTTTGAGATAAAATATAATTGAAATATCTTGCTTGCCGAAAGGCAATTGAAATATCTTGCTTGCCGAAAGGCAATTGAAATATCTTGCTTGCCGAAAGGCAATTGAAATATCTTGCTTGCCGAAAGGCAATTGAAATATCTTGCTTGCCGAAAGGCAATTGAAATATCTTGCTTGCCGAAAGGCAATTGAAATATCTTGCTTGCCGAAAGGCAATTGAAATATCTTGCTTGCCGAAAGGCAATTGAAATATAAACTTGAAACATGAGAAATGATATTTTTGAAATTGGCTGAGGCCGCCGGAACACCGGCTAAATGATACTATTGATATTGGCTGAGGCCGCCGGATCACCGGCTAAATGATACTTTTGAAATTGGCTGCGGCCGCCGGATTGCCGGCTAAATTAAATATTGTTGAAATGGTTATGTAACGGGAGAGGAAAATAAAAGATTTAATATTTTTAAGTATTTATTTAGTTATGCCTTGCAAATCATTTTACTACAAGAAATCTTTTTATTAAATTAATTAAAGGCTTTGAAACCCCTAACCCATGCTATGTGTTAACTTACTCAGCGCGTTTTTGCTGACCCGAACCATATATCTCCTTTTTCTTACAGAGAATGAAGAATATGCATCGTCATATGCATACATGGGAATATTTGGGGAAATCTCTATTTTAAATCCCTGCGTTTAATTACGACTTGCATGAACGGGACTGTTTAACCCGTGTTTTGGCCATGTCGGCCCTTATACTTTATTTCCGCTGCACAAATTAAAATTTCCGCTGCAACTTTGATGTATTATCTTTAAATTATATGAATGGGCTGTTTGAATATTTTAAATACTGAAAACCATAGCCTTGCATCTCTTTAGTGAGCTCGGAGAAACCGTGTCTTGCTAGGGAGGTGTGGCGGTGGCATCCCGGCCTGGGTTACCAAATCCGGGGTGTTACAGAGTGGTATCAGAGCCCAGACTATTTTAAAGCTAATTATTTTAAAGAAAATATCTGATACCAAAGTTGGTATCAGAGCCCAGAATATTTTAAAACTACTATTTTAAAGAGCCCAATTATTATTTTAAAATTAAAACCCAAATTTTTAGCCCAAAAATTTTTTTTAGAAGCCCAAGAAATTATCTTGGCCCAATAGCCTTGTTTTTATTTAAAGCCCAAATAAATTATTTCTTTCGGCCCAATATAGTGGCCCAAACCTTTTATCCTTATTTTAATCTATCCATGGAATAAATTTATTTTTTTTTAAACCCATGGATAAATAAAGGCATGCATAAATTTTTTTTTTATTGGGGGGATCACATATGCATATGCATACATAAATACTTGTACTAACCTCTTATGTGAATCGTTTGTGATACATACCATTCTCACACTAGCATTCGGCTAGACCTTGACTCTTGACTTAGAAGCGTTAGCTTGAGACTAGTTGTGCCCTAGTTTTAGATCTTGATCGTCTATGCTTAACGTGCACATAACTATTCTCTACCTTTCTTCCAAAGATCTTCACCTAGACGATATATTATGACTTGTCGAGAAACCTAACGATGAGAACGATGAACGCCTACATTGACCCTCAACAGAATATACGATACTCTAAACGCCGTATAGCTCAACTTAAAGATGACCTACAACCCTTCTGAAACTTAAGAGCGGCTGACTGTGAACGCATAAATAACCTATAGACCCAACTTGAAAAACTTACCAAACGGAACGAAGAAATGATAGATAGGATCGAAGCCCGACGGAGGAAGACCCTACCAACGAGGCTTAAGGAGATTGAAGGTTTCTCAACGCCATCTATCTACCTTTGTCTAGTTATTCCTTTCCGAGAAATAGAAGCACTATCTCACCTCCTATCTCTGTACGAAAATTCCTTATATATATATACAACAAACCTACGCCATAAACCTACGCCAAGGCGATCGATTTTCCAACAAGTGAACATTATCAACTCTAAAACAACTCCTACCAACACCGTTTGATTCAGTAAATCATTATTCTTCCAACACTGTATTAAATCCTTACAATCAAATCCTTGCGCTTCGTGACAGAATGGCACCTAGAGGAAGACCTAACAATCCACCCATCCCACCCAACACCAATGAAGAGCTACGACAACCCGATGAACCAGTGCAAGACGTTAGTGCAACCAATCAAGGAGGGGAAGTAGCCTCCATGCCTAAGAACTTAAGTGACCGATTAAGAGCTATAGAAGAAGCTGTGGATGCCTTGGGGAATGCACTAATCAACCAAGGGCAAGGCAAGAGAAAACGAGACCACAGAACCGATAACTACTTAGGAATGAACCATATTCGGGGAGGCCCGAATAGACCACCTCAAGGCAACGGTGGAAGAAACAGAGGGATGGTTTACAACCATGGTGACTATACGCCACCGTGCCCAAGATGTGGTAACCCACATTATGCGAGAGGATGCCCTAAGCCCGGAGCGTGCTTTCGGTGTGGTCGATTTGGTCATCGGCTACGTAACTGCCGAACGCGGATAGAGAATATTAACAAGAGAAAGGAAGTGACCATTAAACCTGACCAGCCACAGAACTCAAACAGTCGGGATGGCAACCATGAAGCATCCATACCACGTTGCCCGCAGTGCCACCAAGCCCATCTGGTGCGCGAATGCCCAAGACGCGGGACTTGTTATAGATGTGGTGGAGAAGACCACATGATTAGAGAATGCAATGTTCGTGAAGATATGATTGAGAAAAGGCTAGATCTGGTGGACCCTCAACAAGGGAATCAAGGAAGAGCCATGGGATGATTGAACGACATTGATCAAGCTGACTTGCCAGCTCATTGAGGAAGGATCGTAGGCGATGATACTCGAACCTTCGTGGGAATAATACATAGGCAGTTATGGGAACATAACTGTAATCTTAAGGGGGGGAGGATGTAATACCCCGTATTTCGAAACTCGAGTATTTTGTATCCCAAATAAATTCTTTTTGAACTACGTAATGACTTGATCCCTTCACAGGGAACGTAGGCAACTCGGAAATTTCAATTCTGGGTTCAGTCAAACAATAATCAAACAATAATCAAACAATAATCAACAATCAAACAATAACAAACAACAACACACATTAATACAATCACGCAACCAAACAATGTCCGAGCTCGCAAGGAGCTAACGCCCAACTTCGAGGACGAAGTTGATTTCTAAAGGGGAGAGGGTGTAACACCCGAGAAATTTAATTCACAATCAAAGGAATGGAATTAATTTCTTGTGAAAGACGTTTATCCTTAAGGAAAGTAGATGGAGATACCCCAACATTAAATTGAGCCCAAAAGAAAGTGAGGGCGCAACTTCGGGGACGAAGTTGATTCTTAAGGGGGGTGGAGTGTAATACCCCAGATTTTTATCAACGCCCAAAGGAATAAAAATTTATTCCGATCAATGTTGAAATATTTCCGAGAAGAAGAAAATAATTTATCACGATAAATTATTGCTCGGAAATGAAACGCCGATAGATTTAAATTCAAAATGGAATAAAAGAGGGAAAGGAAGCCCGAAGACATTCCATGAATTGAGTCAAAATAATTGGAATTAAATTCAAGAAGGAAAAGAATTTTAATTCCAAGAACCCGTGAAGTCGGAAGAAATTTAATAAAACAAGTTATTGCACGGGAATCAAAAGACGACGAATTGGAAGTCGACGAACCCGAGACCGACGGACTTAAGATCTCAAACATGAAATTCATTTGAGTCAAGATAAACTTAAGATAAGGATTTATGACCGAGAATGACCCGAAAAATCGAGGCCGAAAACGTATGAGGATAGAAGTCCGAAAGAGGGGAGAAAAGGCCCGACGGATCGCACGGCCCGGCACGGACCGCAGCCCAGCCGGGGCTGGCGCGCACCCCGCGCGCTTTTCCCATGATTAGCGCGCCAACAGCGCGCCGTTGCAGCAGCAGCTGCGTTTGTCGCGTTTTGGCGACTTTCTCGCCAATTTTCGGGGCCCAAGTGAGGAATCTCGATCTATCACGGGTGTGGCATCTTTTTGGACGTTATGTAATCAATCCTATCCCCATTTGTCAGCCATTTCATCAATCATTCACCCCAAACTCTCCAAAAACTCTCCCAAAAGCCAAACACTCTTCCGACGAACTTCCGGCGACTTTCCGACGAGTTTCCGGCAACCAAATCCCAACCAAGGAAGTGTGTAGATCAAGGATTGCAGGCTTTGGATTGTTGGTAAGATGTTAATCAAGTTTCCATATGGTTTTAAGATCATAAACATCATCCTAACTTACGAATCTTCATATTCGAACACAAATCGGAGCCAAGGGAAGAATAAATCGGGTGGAAGAGATTCGTTCGTGACATCCCGTGGATTCCGGACGACCCCGTGATTTCCTAAACATCATCCCCACTGTAAGTTAACCTTACTATGGTTTTGGGTGACTTAAAATGCAACCAAACATAGAGATTCAACTCAAGAAAATTTATAAAAATCTGTCAACAAGAGAAACCCTCAACGCAGCGTTTTTGTATGAATTTTTCGAACCTCTAAAGCTGCTCAAACAACAAAACTTAAAACATGAAAAGTGTTGCTAAGGCTTTGGTCTAGCTTCTGTAAAAATTTCATAATTTTTCATGATGTTTTGAAACCTGAAACCAACCCAAAACCGAAGAGTATTAAATCTGGATCTTAGAACTTTGGTAGATTTCACTCTCAATCTTATTGGTTATTTTGACCATGGATCTAGGCCGATCTAGGATTGGTGCTAAACATGAAAGTTGTAGATCTATGAGTTTAGAACATCTCTGTAAGTTTTTAGAATTTTTCGTTGAGATTTGAACCTCCAAACTCGAGCCGATCCGATCTGCGTTAGAACCAATGTCAAGAACCTTGACAAATTTCATAATCAAACGCAACGAGCAAAACTCTTACTTCGAGTGTTCAAACCTGAAAACTCAAAACTAAGATTTTGATCCTAAGAGCTTAAGCTATATTGTGTAAAAATTTTAGAAATTTTCATCAAGTTTTGATACCCCAAATTGTATCGGACATATTCTGCGTTTTTAAGGATTGTCAAAGGTTGACAGATTTCATAACCGATCTTGATGAGCTTATTCCTATCACTTCTAGCCCGAACCAATCTATGTGATCTAAACAAAAGTTGTTGGAAATCATGTCTAGTATGTCTCTGTAGAATTTCAGAATTTTTGAAGTCAATTTGATATGTCAAAAAGTCAAATCTTTGAGAGGTGTCAAACCTGAATCCTGGCAGCATACTATTTGTGTAGAAAACTCGATTTTTGACATGCTTCCCATCGTTTTTCCGAAAAACTTAAAACATGAAAGTTGTTCATTGGGATGATTTTGAGATGCTGTACAAATTTCAGATCAATCGCCTAAGAAATGGATTTTTAAACTGAAAAGGCGCAAACTGTGTTATCGATCGGTTTTAAACTTGAGAGATCTTGAAATCTTGTCGAAACATGAAATTAGCCTTTAAGGTTTAAATGATTGGGAATCCCTTTGAGATAAAATATAATTGAAATATCTTGCTTGCCGAAAGGCAATTGAAATATCTTGCTTGCCGAAAGGCAATTGAAATATCTTGCTTGCCGAAAGGCAATTGAAATATCTTGCTTGCCGAAAGGCAATTGAAATATCTTGCTTGCCGAAAGGCAATTGAAATATCTTGCTTGCCGAAAGGCAATTGAAATATCTTGCTTGCCGAAAGGCAATTGAAATATAAACTTGAAACATGAGAAATGATATTTTTGAAATTGGCTGAGGCCGCCGGAACACCGGCTAAATGATACTATTGATATTGGCTGAGGCCGCCGGATCACCGGCTAAATGATACTTTTGAAATTGGCTGCGGCCGCCGGATTGCCGGCTAAATTAAATATTGTTGAAATGGTTATGTAACGGGAGAGGAAAATAAAAGATTTAATATTTTTAAGTATTTATTTAGTTATGCCTTGCAAATCATTTTACTACAAGAAATCTTTTTATTAAATTAATTAAAGGCTTTGAAACCCCTAACCCATGCTATGTGTTAACTTACTCAGCGCGTTTTTGCTGACCCGAACCATATATCTCCTTTTTCTTACAGAGAATGAAGAATATGCATCGTCATATGCATACATGGGAATATTTGGGGAAATCTCTATTTTAAATCCCTGCGTTTAATTACGACTTGCATGAACGGGACTGTTTAACCCGTGTTTTGGCCATGTCGGCCCTTATACTTTATTTCCGCTGCACAAATTAAAATTTCCGCTGCAACTTTGATGTATTATCTTTAAATTATATGAATGGGCTGTTTGAATATTTTAAATACTGAAAACCATAGCCTTGCATCTCTTTAGTGAGCTCGGAGAAACCGTGTCTTGCTAGGGAGGTGTGGCGGTGGCATCCCGGCCTGGGTTACCAAATCCGGGGTGTTACATCGGCCCTTATACATTATTTCCGCTGCATAAATTAAAATTTCCGCTGCAATTTGATGTATTATCTTTAAATTATCTACGAATGGGCTGTTTGAATATTTTAAATTCTGAAAAACCATAGCCTTGCATCTCTTTAGTGAGCTCGGAGAAACCGTGTCTTGCTAGGGAGGTGTGGCGGTGGCATCCCGGCCTGGGTTACCAAAACCGGGGTGTTACAATGATGGTAAAGTTGGTATTGATTTTTGAGATATACAATCAGATGTGACATTTTCAGATCATATTCTTATAAATTTTACGGGTAATCCTATAGCGGCAATTTTTTGGAGTACATATACAAATATAAACTGCACCACTTTAAATTCAGACATTTTTAAAGATAGTGCTATACTAGTATAACACTCCGTAAAATTTTAAATAAAAGTTTAACTTTTAATAAATAGCTATTCAAAATTTTAAATTAAACCGTCTTGTAAATTTAATTTTTAACTATCATTAGAGAAAGGAAATCATATGTTTTTTTTTCTTTTCCAAAGCGAGGAGATTAAGTCGATTCTTGTTGTGGACTAACTTTAAAGAGCTAAAACTTTTAAGTAAAAGGTCGTTTAAGTGACTTATAAGTATTAACTATATTGCGAATTATTTAAGTCCATATTAGTGAGCTACAACTAACATATGGATGAATTTAGTCGAAATTAAAATAATTGCCAAGTCATGATTTAAAACCCTTGATCATTAAATTTGATTATAGAATAACATTGTTGGAGAAGAAGCAGTGCTTGATTTATAAAAGCCTGAGTGTGGATTCAAGTTAATAATAAGATATTAGAATATGTGAGGCCAAATTCGGACTAAGCAGGAAGAAAAAGGGATTTTGCATAATTGATAAAGAAAAAAATGGTATTGGACTAGCAAGTTGGAAGAAATAAAGGTATAGTGGTGCCATAAAATAAATTAATAGAAAGGTATGATTGTAGGGAACAAATGTCTGCAAAGTTAGGAGGGACTTTATTGATATCGGAGATAGGGATAAGAAATTGAAAAAAAAAATTAAAACAAAAATAAAACCGATGGAGACAAGAGAAGAAAATAAATAATGGAGGGAGGTGCGGGTATTAAATGGAATGGGGAATACACAGCTATTGAAAATGAAGAGTTAGCCAAAATAAATAAATAAATAAATAAATAAATAATTAAAATTAATAAAAATAAATAAGTAAATGATGTAAGATTGGCTTTAAATAACCCCCTTTCTCAAACTCATACCTCACACCTCATCTATTCTTCATCCTTCTCCCAAGTTTCTTTTTAGTTTCCTGTAAAGAGTGTTACTGTGATTCAAGGTTTTTCCGTAGTTACAAGGAGCCCGACGATCTACCAAAGGACCATAGCATCTATCCTCTGTAAGTCTATTCCCAACATTTCAAATTTTGGATCTTTTGGTCGAAAGGTTTAAGAGATATGAGCCTTGAAGCATAAAATGTACAAATCTGTCACCCAAAGATCTAACTTGCAGAGTTATGATAATCTTTGTTTTCCGACTATTTAGAGCCTTCAAATCTAAAACGTTCCTTCATTGAGTTTGTTTCTTACACCATGAAGATTATGTTGTGTAAATTTTAGAATTTTTGGACCCCGTTTGATCCATAAAAATCGATACGGTTTACGTATGAATTTCAAAGAAACTGACAGCAAGCCGTGTCCGATTTACAAAGCCTTTGTGGTTCCTTTAAAGTGTTTTTCTTAAAAACTTTTCTGCATGAAAGTTGTTACTAACATTTTAAAGTTTATGCCTGTAAAATTTCAAAAATTTTGGATTTCATTTTCTAGGCCAAAATTGATCTGGTATATTGGAGATTTATTGTTCGATAATCTGTCAGATTTTAATCTCAAACTTGCAGAGCATTTTAAGCTAACTTAGGGTCTTTTTCGCTCATTTATTCCTTCTTGAAAGTTGTTCATAAATGTGTCTAGTACCTCTCTGTAAAATTTTGTGATTTTTAAAAGACGTACGTGAAAGTTATGATTTTTAAACCCACTGATGGTCAAGCATCCGCTGTTACTGAGTTAGAATGAGTTTGGGGTTTTCTGAAATGCCCGTTTTTGTCCAAGTTAAGATATTCAAACCAAAAATGTTTCTTCACGAAAAATATTTATCTATGTATGATCTACCTTCTGTAAAAATTTCAGAATTTTTTTATGAGTTTTGATATTTTTAACACTCGTTGAAATGTAAGCCGTTGTTGTTGAAATTCTGACAGCAAGTTAATTGTACAAAGATCACGATTTTTGACCTATTTCCGTACCTTATTTTTAAAAGTATAAAAAAATAAAAGTTGTTCATCTATGTGTTGACTATCTACAGTTTAAATTTCAGAGCAATCGCCTTCTGTATGAATTTTTAAAGATGTTTCGTGTAAACTGTCACGGAAGAAATGGTGATTTTGAACCCATTATGAAATATTGATATGAGAGTTTATTGTTAAAAATAATATTTGGCATTTTGAATGCCCTTGTTATGAGATTACTCATCGAGATTGTTGAAAAATCTTTTAAAGAGAATGTTATTTGCATAATTGTAAGTTAGGAAGAGAGATGATGGAGTAGAGTTGCAATTGGAGGCTTCTTGTGGAATATAGTTAAACAAGAAAATTTAACTGCTCGTCGCTTGCATTGTGTTGTTAACCCCAAGTCTACGGTAACAGTAAGTGGATTTTTACTCTTTGGAGTAAGCCCAAATTTATTTTAGCTTAAGCATAAATTACATACCGCTTTATTATATTTTAAATTTATGCTTATTGCTCCCTACTGTTTTTGGATTATTGGTATGCTATTTTTAATGTGCCTTATAAATTATAGCAACAATTCCTATGATTTTGGGAATTCCATTGTTACGGGGTTGGAACTGTGTGTGGATCTTGCCGCCACCGCCGCCGTTGTGTGCATACAATGCCACTCGGGAAAAGTGGGAAAACGGAACGTACCACTCCTTATTCCAAGTGGATGAAGGAAATTTCCTACCTTTACCACAACCCTTGATTTAACGCCCCGAAAATTCAAACCTGATTTTCGCAAGTGTTACCGCTGTACTAACTATCCTAAACTAGTGGCCAGCTAATTTAAAATAGCTAGTACAACACTGGGTAAACCTAAAGTGATCATCTGATTAATCCGGTTTAATGCGGAAGCTAAAACAAATAAAACACATAGGCACATAAACAATTACCACAGAACAACTGCATAAAGCAAATTCTGTCAGAGTAACAGGCTACAAGCCTCTCAGATCATGATCAGGCAACCTGTCAATACATCGAAGGGAGCTACCGGCCCAAAGCAGTAAATCACATACTCAAACAAGGCCACAGGCCGATATGAAATAAATCCTAGCTTCAGAGGCCTCAACTAGTCAAGTATATATCAAGCAAAAGCAAATTCTGTAGCGATTACTGTAGCAATTACTGTAGCAAGTTACTGCGGTAACTACTGTAGCGAGTTACTGCGGTAACTACTGTAGCGAGTTACTGTGGTAACTACTGTACAAGTTACTGTGGTAATTACTGTTCAAATTACCGTGGTAATTACTGTTCAAATTACCGTGGTAATTACTGTGGCGAATTACTGCGGTAACTACGCGAGTTACCGCGGTAACTACTGTACAGTTACTGTAGCAGTACTGTAGCAGTTACTGTTCATCGTCTTCTCCGATTTTCCAATCGGTTTTCCGGCGATTTCGCCGGAATCCGACCCCCAAATACCCCCCAAACAGGTAATTTAAGCAATATAATCCCTTGCCTTGGATGTAGACGAGTCTCCAAGCTCCTCTCCTCAACCTCCAAGCTTCCAATCTACAATTCCAAGCCTATATTGCAAGAATCAAGCTCCAAACATCAAAAATTCATCCAAGAACATGAGTTCTTCAACATGAAACCATTGGAAGCTCAAAAACTGAAATTACTCAACCAAAAGCATTACCTTAGCTCCCAAAACTGATTTGGAACCCTTAAACAAGGATTCAAGCTTCCCCACAAACCGATCTACAAAGATTCATCCCAAAAATTGAATTCCCGTCACCAACTTCCATCACTCCAAAACCCACTCAAACATCCTCAAAATTAAGTGTAGAAGCTAGAAAAATACTTACCAAAGGTATAAATACCAATCCCCCAACCGATTTGAGGAAGAAAACACCAATTTCTCACCAAAATGAAGAACCCTATCTTCACCGAGAGAGAGTGACGGGAATGGGAAGGGGAAGGAGGAAGAAATGGGTCTTCCAACCCCAAATCTGATTTTTAACACTCCAAGGGAACCCGGGTCGGGTCATGGGTCTCGGGTCGGGTCGGAATGTGGGTTAAAATGGTTACACCACTTGTCTTGACCACATTGCACCCATTTGAGCACTTGACTCTTATTATCTAGTGAGTTGAACTCATTTATTCCCCCACTTAAATCTCAAATACATCAAATCGACCCCAACCAGACTGAAATGTAAAATAACCAAATACCAGATTATTTAAACAGTTCAATTAATTAAATCGGGTCATTACATTCCTCCCCCCTTACGATCATTTCGCCCCCGAAATGCGCGTTCAAGAACATGATCAAAAATAAAAACGAGGGGGAAAAATGTTACCTCAAGGCAACGAGGTCAAGTCCAATTCCGGGTACTTCAGCTTCATATGCTCCTCAGTTTCCCAAGTAGCATCTTCAGCTCCATGCCTAGACCACAGCACCTTAACCATTGGGATGGTTTTGTGCCTCAGAACCCTTTCCTTTGCATCAATCACCCGAACTGGATACTCCTCATACTCAAGACTTGCATCCAACTCAATCTCATCAGGCTGGATAATCTTAGATGGGTCAGATACAAACTTTCGAAGTTGAGAAACATGAAAGACATCATGAGCTCGACCCACTTCAGCTGGTAAAGCCAACCTATAAGCCACTTTACCAACTCTCTCCACAATTTCATAGGGTCCAATGTATCTCGGGCTCAGCTTGCCCTTTTTACCAAACCGGCGTACCCCTTTCGTAGGCGATACCCGCAGTAACACCCTATCACCAACCTCAAACTCCACATCTCGACGAGCTAAGTCAGCATAGCTCTTCTGTCTGTCCTGAGCCTCTTTCATACGGTCCCTAATGATCCTCACCAGTTCAATTGTCTGCTCAATCATTTCAGGACCCACATTCACCTTATCCGTTGGATCATTCCAACATAAGGGACTCCTGCACTTCCTCCCATACAATGCCTCGAATGGAGCCATACCGATACTCGCATGATAACTGTTATTGTAACTGAACTCCACCAAACTGAGGTGATTCTCCCAACTACCCTGAAAGTCCAGTGCACAAGCTCGCAACATATCCTCTAATGTCCTAATGGTCCTCTCTGTCTGACCATCTGACTGAGGATGCCATGCAGTACTCATGCTAATCTGTGTGCCAAACGCCGCCTGCACATCCTTCCAAAATTTGGACAGGAATCTGGAGTCCCGATCTGACACAATCTCCTTGGGAATCCCAAATCTCTTAACAACGTGCTGAATATAAGCCTGGGTAAGCTGGCTCATACTCCACGTCAACCTCATAGGTATGAACACTGCACTCTTTGTCAATCGATCTACCACTACCCAGATAGTGTCCATCTTCCTCACCGTCTGAGGCAATCCTGTCACGAAATCCATGGAAATGGATTCCCACTTCCATTCAGGTACTGCTAAAGGTTGTAGTAAACCCATCGGCCTCATGTGCTCAACCTTGACTCGCTGACATGCGGCACACTTAGCCACATATTCAACTATCTCCCTCTTCATGTTGTTCCACCAATAAGTCTGTCGGATGTCTTTATACATCTTTGTGACTCCTGGGTGAATAGAATAAGGAGTCGTGTGAGCCTCATCCATGACCTTCTTCTTCAGGTCAACATAACACTCCGGAATGCACCATCTATCACCATATCTCACCATGCCCCTATCATCGATTCTGAAACCCGGAGCCTTACCATCCTGAATCTTCTGTCTCAGTACTGCCATCTCCCCGCTATCATGCTGACTAGCAAATATCTCATCAATCAAAGAAGATGCAGTAACTAGCATGTGTAAGGTGTGCTGAACAGAGCCAACAGGAACTACCTGAACCTCAAGTCTGAGTAGCTCCCTGTGCCACTCAGGCATCACACCCAAGCATGCCACTGAATGATGCTCCTTCCTGCTCAAAGCATCCGCCACCCGGTTCGCCTTTCCCTCAATATACTGAATATCCGTGTCATAGTCCTGCAATAACTCCATCCATCTCCTCTGTCTGCCACTCATGTGGTCTGAGGTGTACAGACACTTCAGGTTCTTATGATCTGAATAAATTCTACACTTCGCTCCATACAGATAGTGTCTCCAGATTTTCAGAGCATGCACTACCGCTGCCATTTCCAAATCGTGAGTCGGGTAATTCTGCTCATGTGACTTAAGCTGTCGAGATGCATAAGCAATCACTTTGTCCTTTTGCATCAACACACAACCTAAACCCTTAAGTGACGCATCCGTGTAAACTTCATACTCGCCTGAATCATCAGGTAGTACCAAAACAGGTGCCTCTGTCACTTTCTTCTTCAACAACTCGAATGCTTGCTCACAAGCATCATCCCATCTGAATCTGACATCTTTCCTCAATAGTCTAGTCAGAGGTCTAGCAATGCTCGAGAACCCATCAATGAATCTTCGGTAGTAGCCAACAAGACCCAAGAAACTCCGGATCTCTCCCACATTCTTCGGGGCTTGCCACTTAAGTACAGCATCCACCTTAGCAGGATCAACTGCAATGCCCTCACCCGAAACAATGTGTCCCAGAAACGACACCTTCTCCAACCAGAACTCACACTTAGAGAGTTTAGCATATAGCTTATGCTATTGCAATGTGTTCAACACTGTCCTCAAGTGGCCAGCATGTGCCTCACGAGTCGGCGAGTAGACCAGAATATCGTCTATGAACACAACCACGCACACATCCAGCAGGGGGCGGAATACCCTATGCATAAGATCCATGAAGATCGCTGGTACGTTAGTCAAACCAAAAGGCATGACTGTGAATTCAAAGTGTCCATAACGAGTTCTGAATGCTGTCTTAGGCCTATCAGCCTCTGCCACCCTTATCTGATGGTAGCCCGATCTCAAATCAATCTTACTGAATATACTGGCCCCTCTCAACTGATCAAACAGATCCTCAATCTGAGGTAGAGGATACTTGTTCTTCACCGTGATTCGGTTCAAACCCCTGTAGTCGATGCACATCCTCATCGACCCATCCTTCTTCTTAACAAACAGTACAGGAACTCCCCAAGGCGAGCTACTCGGCAGGATATACCCCTTACTAGTAAGCTCATTCAACTGATCCTTCAACTCCTTCAATTCAGCAGGAGCCATTCGGTAAGGAGCCTTAGAAATAGGAGCTGCATCAGGCATCAGCTCGATAGTAAAATCAATCTCCCGAGCAGGTGGGAGACCAGGAATTTCATCGGGAAACACATCCCCGAACTCAGAGACAACAGGGACACTCGAAGCAGCAGGAACCTCTACTCGAAGATCCCTCATTTGCCACAGGGAAAGAGAACAACCCCTGCGCATCAAATCACACAACGCAGCAACCGAAACCACACTAATAGCAGGTGGAATCAAAGAAGGTCGGTAAGAGACATACTTACCGAGAGGATCTCGAAAGGAAATACGTGGAATACCACAATCGATAACAGCACGATGGCGAGTCAGCCAATCCATGCCCAAAATTACATCAAAGTCAGCCAGGCTAAATATAACCAAGTCGGCTCTGAACTCACGGCCCTCGATGCTCAATACCGCATCTCGCCATATATGATCACTACGGATGATATCGCCCGAAGGCAAGGAAACAGGCATCTGGTAGGGCACCAACGGTCCTACTCCGTGCTCCCGCACAAATCGCAAAGCCACGAACGAACACGAGGCTCCCGAATCAAACAATACAAAGGCAGAATGATTCGCAACAGTAATAGTACCTAAACGGGGTACAAAGTTTACGAAGACAGAGCACAACGAAAAGAAAATAGAAAACTGCAGGAATTTAAAACACACCTGCAAGAACATCATCCCGACGATCTGCCTCCGCACGATCCAAGACGTTCAGTCTGCCACCTCGGTCAGCCCGAACCGGTCTACCCCTGCCAGCTTGCGGGCAATCCGCTCGGCGATGACCCACCTCATTGCAAGTCCAGCAACGATACACAAGTCGCCCGTCAGGTCCAACCTCACGAACAGGTAGCGGTGCACGACCACCACCCCTGGCTACATCAGCACGGCCACCATCACGGCGGCCCCTAACAGCAGGCTGGCCTCTCGGATCACCGCCTCTATGCCCCTCACGACCCTGCTCCCTATGCCTCTTTTTACTTTGCCACTGCTGGCGTTCTTCAGACCGGCTCTCCTCCACATATAGGGCCTGATCGAATGCCTCAGACAATGTATCATAACCTCGATAGCCGAAAGAGGACTTAATTCCTGCCCGAAGACCCGAAATGAAACGACGAACCTCGTCCTTACCAGTGGGCATAACTTCCGGAGCATACCTCATAAGCTCCACAAACTTCCTGTGATAAGCGGTAACGCTCATACTTTCTGTCTGTCTTAAACCCAGAAATTCCATTTTCTTCGCCTCCAAGACATGTGGTGGATAAAAATGGGAACTAAGAGCCTCTGTAAACTGTTCCCAGTTGAACCCGGGTCGAGCGAGTAGGTCGTGCTCGCGGGTCCTCCACCAATGCAGTGCTTCCCCTTCTAGATAGTGGGAAGCTACATAAACCTTCTGGTCCTCAGGACAGTTGATACTAATAAGAACCCGACCCAACTGATACTTCCAGTTCTCCAGATCAGAAGGACTGGCACCCCCTGCAAACTTTGGTGGACGGTGCTTTGTGGATAGGTCCACATAGTCCACATGGACTGGAACAGGTGCAGGAGCAGGCTGCACGACAGGCTGTGGTAACATCTGGAAGAACTGTGCCAGCTGCCGGGCGAACTCAATTGGATTGAAGACAGCTGCACCTCCTACTGGTGGATTCCCGAGGGGCACCTGAGCAACAGGTGGTACTTCCGGTGCAGGTGGTGGAGGAGGAGGTGGTAGTCCGTAGTTCCCCTGTTCAACCCCATCAGGTGGAACCATATTTCCCATCTCTTCGGGTGCAAAGTCCCCAACCCTATCTCCAACGGGTGGGCCCTGGTTTCTGCGGGGCCTTCCCCGTCGCCCAGCACCTCTCGCACGATAAGGAACCATTCTGATATAAAAAAAAACAGACACAACATGAACAATCATGTCAGCAGAAATCACCAACATTCCATATATCCCAAATAACTGATGGCATAATAAAGAACATAACAATTAAATAAATACATAATAATGAATTCGCAGTCCCCACTGACTGTGAAGTCACAAGGATCCTGAATGGAGTACCATTGTCTTTCCACAGTTCCCCAACTGTGGCTCAACCTGGTATGCGCAAATCTCAACAAAAATAAGAATAAGAATGCAAATCTATACTATATGTATCCCACACACATCTCACCCGCCTATATCTACACAAATTTTAATAAGATAAAAGAGCACACAGGCTCTGATACCACTCTTTAACGCCCCGAAAATTCAAACCTGATTTTCGCAAGTGTTACCGCTGTACTAACTATCCTAAACTAGTGGCCAGCTAATTTAAAATAGCTAGTACAACACTGGGTAAACCTAAAGTGATCATCTGATTAATCCGGTTTAATGCGGAAGCTAAAACAAATAAAACACATAGGCACATAAACAATTACCACAGAACAACTGCATAAAGCAAACTCTGTCAGAGTAACAGGCTACAAGCCTCTCAGATCATGATCAGGCAACCTGTCAATACATCGAAGGGAGCTACCGGCCCAAAGCAGTAAATCACATACTCAAACAAGGCCACAGGCCGATATGAAATAAATCCTAGCTTCAGAGGCCTCAACTAGTCAAGTATATATCAAGCAAAAGCAGTCAACAGAGTATCACATAATGACATATAAATAATAATAACAGAAATGTCCTATCTATGTGATCTCTCATAACCCCAAACCCAGTCATGCTCCAGCGCCTCCAGCAGGATCTATAAAACAGACAAAAGCAAAGGGGGGTCAGTACAACGTACTGAGCAAGGCTACGTGTCGGGGAGTAAGGGAAAACATCATCATATCTCATGATAATAATAAATAATAATAATAATAATATAATTAACAGAGCATAATATAGATAAAGCAGATAAAACATCACACCGTCCCATACCGGTGCTTCAACCACAATCATACAATTTATGCAAGTGATGCATGGCCTAACATACACCTATCTACCCTACATGCAAGTGCAATGAATATGCCTAGCCGCAACCTAAACCCGGGCGGTATGAACCCACGGGTGAGGATATCATCAACTCCAACCCGTTACAGGGTAACATACACCATCCCCGCAGGGACCACAGGCATCACAGCCCAATCACAGGCATAACAGCCAAATCACAGGCATCGCAGCCAAATCACAGGCATCACAGCCTAATAATCACCCCGCAGGGCCATCGGGACTCAACAACACCGGTAAAGGCTGCCCGATCAGACATTTCCAATATGTCCATCCATCCATAATGCAATACCATGCATTATAATAACCAGCCCAAAAGGGCCAACAGGAATAACAACCAATAATCCACATATACATAATGATATCATAATTCAACAGTTTCCCCTAAGCAATTCAACAACCTACACGGGCCAATTGATTAATTCACGGTTTACCAATAACATTTGGGGAGGCCATAACAATAATTGGAGCAGAGAAAACATCATTATATAATCAAAATCGCACAAAAAGGGGCCAAACAGGGCCTTCATGCGCTCACGACGCACCCGCGCGCGTAAAACGCGTGATATACGCAGCCCAGTACTGTAGCGATTACTGTAGCAATTACTGTAGCAAGTTACTGCGGTAACTACTGTAGCGAGTTACTGCGGTAACTACTGTAGCGAGTTACTGTTCAAATTACCGTGGTAATTACTGTGGCGAATTACTGCGGTAACTACGCGAGTTACCGCGGTAACTACTGTACAGTTACTGTAGCAGTTACTGTTCATCGTCTTCTCCGATTTTCCAATCGGTTTTCCGGCGATTTCGCCGGAATCCGACCCCCAAATACCCCCCCAAACACGTAATTTAAGCAATATAATCCCTTGCCTTGGATGTAGACGAGTCTCCAAGCTCCTCTCCTCAACCTCCAAGCTTCCAATCTACAATTCCAAGCCTATATTGCAAGAATCAAGCTCCAAACATCAAAAATTCATCCAAGAACATGAGTTCTTCAACATGAAACCATTGGAAGCTCAAAAACTGAAATTACTCAACCAAAAGCATTACCTTAGCTCCCAAAACTGATTTGGAACCCTTAAACAAGGATTCAAGCTTCCCCACAAACCGATCTACAAAGATTCATCCCAAAAATTGAATTCCCGTCACCAACTTCCATCACTCCAAAACCCACTCAAACATCCTCAAAATCAAGTGTAGAAGCTAGAAAAATACTTACCAAAGGTATAAATACCAATCCCCCAACCGATTTGAGGAAGAAAACACCAATTTCTCACCAAAATGAAGAACCCTATCTTCACCGAGAGAGAGTGACGGGAATGGGAAGGGGAAGGAGGAAGAAATGGGTCTTCCAACCCCAAATCTGATTTTTAACACTCCAAGGGAACCCGGGTCGGGTCATGGGTCTCGGGTCGGGTCGGAATGTGGGTTAAAATGGTTACACCACTTGTCTTGACCACATTGCACCCATTTGAGCACTTGACTCTTATTATCTAGTGAGTTGAACTCACTTATTCCCCCACTTAAATCTCAAATACATCAAATCGACCCCAACCAGACTGAAATGTAAAATAACCAAATACCAGATTATTTAAACAGTTCAATTAATTAAATCGGGTCATTACACTTGAATGCGCATGTGAGACTGGGTATTCGATTCACGAACCCCTCTCAATTGGCATGTTGGCTGAGATAATTATATTTCTCGGTAACACATATTGTTATATTGTCTGTTCCCGGGATTAGATTAATATTGCATTTATGTTCACAATATTCTCGTTTTAGCATACCATTACCATAACTGTTGTTTTTTAAATCATTTCTGCAACCCGATCTCCTCCGGGAGTAAGGGTCTACTTACTCAGCGATTATTTTTCGCTGACCCTACACTTTCATAATCCTTTTCAGGTTTTGACATATGTAAGGACCAGTAAGCATTTGCATCATCGGCACAGTTTGGGTTATTTTAAATGCCTTTATCTTAAGTACAAGTTATGTATAATATTTTAAACCTCCTTGTCGGGGCGAACAACTTGGCATATGATTTGTTTTAAACTCGAGGACGTATAATTTGTGGTGGTACCCTTTTATGTAAGTTTCTACGCCCTCAATACTTTTAATATGCAACGAACGATGATATTCTTCAAATTGTATGGTAAATTTCCCTTTTTAAACCAAGAATATCTTTTATCTTTTTACATTGTTGTCATTGAGCTCTTTTAAGAGACATGTTAACTTATTTTTGGTCAATGCGCCAAAACTCCTATTTGAAGCTCATTTTACACGTTATAGTGTTATGAGTTTTCTTTTTCCGAAAATCTTGTGCAACACTATTGGCGTATTATTTAAACTCTGAAAATTCCGAGATCACGATATATGCTCAACAGTTAGCATATATGTTCAACTCCGAATGACTTGTAAAATGATGTGAGCTAGCCTTAGCGTCTGGGCAGTCCGGAATACGTGGCGGTAACATCGATCCCTTGTTCCCGCACTTTGATTCCGTTGTGCTTTTAGGGAAAATGGGGGTGTTACAGTTTGGTATCAGAGCGGTTTTGCTCTATGGAAATGGTGCATTTATATTATATTAAATTTCGCACAAGAAATTATTTTGAAAGCATTATTGCTATGTAAAGTAGTGCATTTAAAATTTTGCGCCAAAAAAAAAAGAAAAGCATTTTTGCTTTAAGTAGTAGTGCATTTAAATTTTTGAAATTTTCGCACGAAAATATTTTGAAAAGTATGCCAAGTATTTTAGTTATATTTGG
This sequence comes from Hygrophila difformis, assembly GCA_030278955.1. Lineage (NCBI taxonomy): Eukaryota > Viridiplantae > Streptophyta > Magnoliopsida > Lamiales > Acanthaceae > Hygrophila > Hygrophila difformis. Next base: position 41,955,954 of record JAOANR010000012.1, on the reverse strand, counting down.
GGACGGGAACACACACATATGCATATAGGCACGAGCAGAATTTTTTTTTTTTTTACAAGTTCATTTTGACTAGAGTTCCTCCATATGACGACGACCCCTTTCCCCCGATATATAGGAAATCGACGTATCATTATTATGATTTCTGACCTTTTATATATTACTTACTTAATATAAGGTTATGCCGTAAATTTTTAGAGTTGGGGTTATTTGTTGTTTTTCAGATGCCTCCACGTGGACGCCCGAGAAAATATCCGGTAAACCCACCAGCTGCGCCTAACCCCTTGGAAGATACGCAGAACCCCGTACAGGATGGCCCAAACCCTGTGGACAATAGGCAAGACCCCATGGAGGGTCGACAGGCTCGTTTGGAGCAGTTGTTGCTCACTATTGGAGCCGCTGTGGAACGGCAATTGGCAAGAGAAGAAGAACAAGAAGGACAACCTACGGACTACATCGGGGCTATACATAAATATCAGCCTCCCAGATACACCGGACATGAGGACCCGGCTAAATTGGAGGGTTGGATTGAGGCGTTTGACAAACTATTGGAGGCAGTACAATGCCCCGAAGAAAGGATGGTGGAAGTGGCTACATTCTTCTTGAGTGGCAAGGCAAGTACCTGGTGGCGAAACCAGGAGGATCGGAACGTCAATTGGCCAGAATTTCAGGAGGCCCTACGTGCAAGGTTCTACTCCACTAGCGTGAAAAATGCTAAATATGAGGAGTTCGTCACTCTGAGGCAAGGAAACCACTCTGTCCATGACTACTATGAAAAATTCAATGAGCTCCTTCGCTTCGCCCCAGGACTAGTGAATACCGATCATGCACAGGCTCAGAAGTTCGAACTCGGCCTGAACCGAGAGATCCGAGAAGGCTTAGGAGGGAAGCAGTTTTTCAGCCTCCAGAAGCTTTATGACCGAGCAATGACAGTCGAGCGAGTACGGCAGCCCAAGCGAAGGGAAGAGCACACCGGACAATCCTCAACAACCCATAAAAAGGGGCGCTTTGAGAGGAGACAAGACAAAGGGAAACCTGGCCAACGTCGTAACTTCGATAGACCCAACCCAAGAAATGATAATGGTATCCCTATACCATCCCCTTGCTCAAAATGCAAAAGAAGGCATTGGTTGTAGGTATGCCCGCCATATGGTGCTTGCTACCGATGTGGCCTCAACGGACATATGGTCAATGATTGCGGCATTCGTTTGGACGCAAATAGACTACGAGAAGATCTCAAGAGGGACCGTCGCTTCCAGACGGAGGCATGTTTGAATGGGAATCCGAGGAACCCACAGCAAGACCATGACCGCAACCAAAGGAACCCGCCACCGATTGCCCGGAACAATCAAGGACGACTAAATGTGGTTAACCGAGCTGATCTCCATGAAGCTGACGACGTCATAGCTGGTACGTTCACAGTTAAAGGTTCTGCGACATATGTTTTATTTGATTCTGGAGCATCATATTCCTTCATTGCAAGTAAGAAAGCGGAACAACTAGGATTTAGAGCCCCTAGTGCAGTGAACATAGGCGTTTCCTTACCTAATGGGACAGTGGTGAACTGTTCTCATAGATACATGGACGTTCCAATTCTTATATATGGGGTTGAGTTTGCAGCAAACTTGATTAAGTTCGACTTGCAAGATTTTGACATTATTTTGGGAATGGATTGGTTAACACGACACAAGGCCACCATCAACTGTGCTCAACAAAAGGTGACGGTGTATGGCCCCAATAAGAAGAGATTGTCTATATATGCGGAGCCATCAAAACCAACGGTTAAGATCGTTACGGCTTTGAAGATAACCAAGTTAGCAAATAAAGGATATACGATCTATCTCTGCCACGTAGAGGACAAGCAGGCAGAGGAAATTGTCCTAGATCAAATCCCAGTCGTTCGTGACTTTCCGGACGTGTTTCCAGATGAAATTCCAGGGATGCCACCACACCGAGGGGTAGAATTCACCATCGACTTGGCGCCAGGAACCCAACCAGTGTCCAAAGCCCCATACCGGATGGCACCTGCAGAGAGCAAAGAATTAAAAGAGCAACTGGAAGAATTACTTGATAAAGGTTACATAAGACCCAGTACGTCGCCATGGGGAGCTCCAGTGTTGTTTGTCCGCAAGAAAGATGGTAGCATGCGACTATGTATAGACTACCCTGGACTGAATCATGTGACTATCAAAAATAAATACCCTCTCCCAAGGATCGATGATCTGTTTGATCAATTGAAAGGAGCAAGGACGTTCTCAAAGATCGATCTAAGGTCAGGATATCACCAGCTAAGGGTAGCTGAAGAGGATATTCCAAAGACGGCTTTCCGAACCAGATATGGACATTATGAATTTACGGTAATGTCCTTCGGATTAACAATGCCCCAGCAGTATTCATGAGTTTGATGAATGACGTGTTCCGTGAATTATTAGATACCTGCGTAGTAGTGTTCATTGATGATATTTTAATCTACTCTAAGGGGGAGCACGAGCACGAAGAACACTTACGTAAGGTTTTGAAAATACTCAGGGATCACAAGTTGTATGCAAAATTATCAAAATGTGAATTCTGGCTGAACAAGGTATCCTTTCTCGGACACACAGTGTCAGCTGAAGGAATTTCGGTGGACCCAGCCAAGGTATCAACAGTGGCTGAATGGCATATTCCAACTTCACAGACTGAGATAAGAAGCTTCCTTGGTCTAGCAGGGTACTACAGACGGTTTGTGCAAGACTTCTCTAAAATTGCTAGACCGTTAACGCAAAATCTAAAAAAGGGGAGCAAGGTAGTATGGACTCCGGAGTGCAATGCCGCGTTCGAGACATTGAAAAAGAGGTTAACCACAGCTCCTGTCCTAACACTTCCTACGGACATGGATGATTTTGAGGTATACAGCGATGCATCCAAGAACGGACTAGGGTGTGTCCTTATGCAGCTCGGGAAAGTGATAGCTTATGCATCTCGACAGTTGAGACCTCATGAGGAAAATTATCCAACACACGACCTAGAGCTAGCAGCGGTTGTGTTCGCTCTAAAAATATGGAGACATTACCTGTATGGGCGGAAATGCAGGATTTACACCGATCATAAGAGTCTAAAGTATATTTTTACTCAGAAGGAGTTAAATATGCGACAGAGGAGATGGTTGGAATTGATTAAGGACTATGATCTGGACATTGCTTACCACGAGGGTAAGGCAAATGTAGTAGCAGATGCACTTAGCCGAAAGGCTACGCACATGGCCAACATGAAAGTCCTTTCACCTGAGTTGTACCAGGAGATAGCCAAATTTGGGATTGAGTTGGTGTATGAAGGGACAACAGCAAGATTTCTTAGCACTATCACTATCCGGCCAGACTTCTTTGAGGAAATCCGAACAGGGCAACAAGGGGATGTCAAGTTGGAAAGAATAAAAGCCAAGATTGAACAGGGAAAGGCATCAGATTTCCAAATTGAGGCTGATGGATGTATTAAGTTTCGGGGACGTTGGTGCATACCCCAAGCCTGTGCCGAGTTGAAGAGGAAAATCTTGGAGGAAGGACATGAAACGCCATACTCAGTTCATCCGGGAGGTGACAAATTGTACAAGGATCTAAAAGAACACTTCTGGTGGCCTCGAATGAAAAAGGAAGTTGCAGATTTTGTCGAGCAATGTCCAATCTGTCAAAAGGTAAAAGCAGAAAGGAAGAAACCCATCGAATTGGTTAAACCATTGGAAATCCCGACATGGAAGTGGGATAGTATCTCGATGGACTTTATCTCAGGACTGCCAAGAACGCCGTCGGGATATGATAAGATTTGGGTTATCGTTGATAGATTAACCAAGGCAGCTATCTTCATACCCATGCGAGAAAAGTGGAGTATGGAACAGTTAGCAAAGGCCTATGTGGAAAATGTGGTAAGGAGACACGGAGTTCCGCATGACATAGTGTCGGACCGCGATGGGAGATTCACATCAAACTTTTGGACAAAGCTTCAAGAGGCACTTGGTACGAAGCTTAACTTAAGCACGGCTTTTCACCCAACTACCGATGGACAAACTGAGAGAACAATTCAAACCCTAGAGGACATGTTGAGATCGTGCATCCTGGAGTTTGGTGGTAGCTGGGAAAAGCATTTGGCACTGATAGAGTTCTCGTACAATAATAGCTATCACGCGAGCATCGGTATGGCCCCGTTCGAAGCAATGTATGGGAGGAAGTGTCGTAGCCCACTATGTTGGTTTGAGAAGAATGATCCGATCCAAGTCGGACCCCAGATGATTGAAGAGTCGAGAAAGATAATCGAAAAAGTCCAACAACGGATTAAGGCAGCACAAGATAGGCAGAAAATGTATGCTGACAAGCACCGAAGGACTGGTGAATATAAAGTAAGAGATAAAATCCTTCTTAAAGTATCTCCAATGAAGGGCATAATGAGATTTGGCAAGCGCGGAAAATTGAGTCCAAGATATATCGGACCTTTTGAAATAACCGCAAAAATTGGACAATTGGCTTATAGGTTGGCTTTACCAAAAGAATTGTCCAGAGTTCATAATGTGTTTCACATATCTCAACTCAAAGAGTATCATCAGGATCCACGAAGAGAAGTGATACCCGAAATAATCGAATTGGATGAGAACTAAACATATGAAGAACGACCCGTGCGAATATTGGATTCTAGAGAGCGAATCACTAGGCGGAAATCGATCCGAATGGTAAAGGTGCAGTGGTCAAGGCATGACGAGAAAGATGCAACGTGGGAGGTCGAAACTGAAATAAGGGATAGATACCCGGAACTGTTTGACGAGATTAGGGACGAAGAGTAGCTCAGTTACTATGTAATGGAAGTATGTTATTGTACTAAACAACTTATTATAATACTGAGTGTTTCCTAAGTTTATCGAGAGGCTTCGAGGACGAAGCCTTATTTTAACGAGGGTAGACTATAACACTCCGTAAAATTTTAAATAAAAGTTTAACTTTTAATAAATAGCTATTCAAAATTTTAAATTAAACCGTCTTGTAAATTTAATTTTTAACTATCATTAGAGAAAGGAAATCATATGTTTTTTTTTCTTTTCCAAAGCGAGGAGATTAAGTCGATTCTTGTTGTGGACTAACTTTAAAGAGCTAAAACTTTTAAGTAAAAGGTCGTTTAAGTGACTTATAAGTATTAACTATATTGCGAATTATTTAAGTCCATATTAGTGAGCTACAACTAACACATGGATGAATTTAGTCGAAATTAAAATAATTGCCAAGTCATGATTTAAAACCCTTGATCATTAAATTTGATTATAGAATAACATTGTTGGAGAAGAAGCAGTGCTTGATTTATAAAAGCCTGAGTGTGGATTCAAGTTAATAATAAGATATTAGAATATGTGAGGCCAAATTCGGACTAAGCAGGAAGAAAAAGGGATTTTGCATAATTGATAAAGAAACAAATGGTATTGGACTAGCAAGTTGGAAGAAATAAAGGTATAGTGGTGCCATAAAATAAATTAATAGAAAGGTATGATTGTAGGGAACAAATGTCTGCAAAGTTAGGAGGGACTTTATTGATATTGGAGATAGGGATAAGAAATTGAAAAAAAAAATTAAAACAAAAATAAAACCGATGGAGACAAGAGAAGAAAATAAATAATGGAGGGAGGTGCGGGTATTAAATGGAATGGGGAATACACAGCTATTGAAAATGAAGAGTTGCCAAAAAAATAAATAAATAAATAAATAATTAATTAAAATTAATAAAAATAAATAAGTAAATGATGTAAGATTGGCTTTAAATAACCCCCTTTCTCAAACTCATACCTCACACCTCATCTATTCTTCATCCTTCTCCCAAGTTTCTTTTTAGTTTCCTGTAAAGAGTGTTACTGTGATTCAAGGGTTTTTCCGTAGTTACAAGGAGCCCGACGATCTACCAAAGGACCATAGCATCTATCCTCTGTAAGTCTATTCCCAACATTTCAAATTTTGGATCTTTTGGTCGAAAGGTTTAAGAGATATGAGCCTTGAAGCGTAAAATGTACAAATCTGTCACCCAAAGATCTAACTTGCGGAGTTATGATAATCTTTGTTTTCCGACTATTTAGAGCCTTCAAATCTAAAACGTTCCTTCATTGAGTTTGTTTCTTACACCATGAAGATTATGTTGTGTAAATTTTAGAATTTTTGGACCCCGTTTGATCCATAAAAATCGATACGGTTTACGTATGAATTTCAAAGAAACTGACAGCAAGCCGTGTCCGATTTACAAAGCCTTTGTGGTTCCTTTAAAGTGTTTTTCTTAAAAACTTTTCTGCATGAAAGTTGTTACTAACATTTTAAAGTTTATGCCTGTAAAATTTCAACAATTTTGGATTTCATTTTCTAGGCCAAAATTGATCTGGTATATTGGAGATTTATTGTTCGATAATCTGTCAGATTTTAATCTCAAACTTGCAGAGCATTTTAAGCTAACTTAGGGTCTTTTTCGCTCATTTATTCCTTCTTGAAAGTTGTTCATAAATGTGTCTAGTACCTCTCTGTAAAATTTTGTGATTTTTAAAAGACGTACGTGAAAGTTATGATTTTTAAACCCACTGATGGTCAAGCATCCGCTGTTACTGAGTTAGAATGAGTTTGGGGTTTTCTGAAATGCCCGTTTTTGTCCAAGTTAAGATATTCAAACCAAAAATGTTTCTTCACGAAAAATATTTATCTATGTATGATCTACCTTCTGTAAAAATTTCAGAATTTTTTTATGAGTTTTGATATTTTTAACACTCGTTGAAATGTAAGCCGTTGTTGTTGAAATTCTGACAGCAAGTTAATTGTACAAAGATCACGATTTTTGACCTATTTCCGTACCTTATTTTTAAAAGTATAAAAAAATAAAAGTTGTTCATCTATGTGTTGACTATCTACAGTTTAAATTTCAGAGCAATCGCCTTCTGTATGAATTTTTAAAGATGTTTCGTGTAAACTATCACGGAAGAAATGGTGATTTTGAACCCATTATGAAATATTGATATGAGAGTTTATTGTTAAAAATAATATTTGGCATTTTGAATGCCCTTGTTATGAGATTACTCATCGAGATTGTTGAAAAATCTTTTAAAGAGAATGTTATTTGCATAATTGTAAGTTAGGAAGAGAGATGATGGAGTAGAGTTGCAATTGGAGGCTTCTTGTGGAATATAGTTAAACAAGAAAATTTAACTGCTCGTCGCCTGCATTGTGTTGTTAACCCCAAGTCTACGGTAACAGTAAGTGGATTTTTACTCTTTGGAGTAAGCCCAAATTTATTTTAGCTTAAGCATAAATTACATACCGCTTTATTATATTTTAAATTTATGCTTATTGCTCCCTACTGTTTTTGGATTATTGGTATGCTATTTTTAATGTACCTTATAAATTATAGCAACAATTCCTATGATTTTGGGAATTCCATTGTTACGGGGTTGGAACTGTGTGTGGATCTTGCCGCCACCGCCGCCGTTGTGTGCATACAATGCCACTCGGGAAAAGTGGGAAAACGGAACGATACCACTCCTTATTCCAAGTGGATGAAGGAAATTTCCTACCTTTACCACAACTCTTGAATGCGCATGTGAGACTGGGTATTCGATTCACGAACCCCTCTCAATTGGCATGTTGGCTGAGATAATTATATTTCTCGGTAACACATATTGTTATATTGTCTGTTCTCGGGATTAGATTAATATTGCATTTATGTTCACAATATTCTCGTTTTAGCATACCATTACCATAACTGTTGTTTTTTAAATCATTTCTGCAACCCGATCTCCTCCGGGAGTAAGGGTCTACTTACTCAGCGATTATTTTTCGCTGACCCTACACTTTCATAATCCTTTTCAGGTTTTGACATATGTAAGGACCAGTAAGCATTTGCATCATCGGCACGGTTTGGGTTATTTTAAATGCCTTTATCTTAAGTACAAGTTATGTATAATATTTTAAACCTCCTTGTCGGGGCGAACAACTTGGCATATGATTTGTTTTAAACTCGAGGACGTATAATTTGTGGTGGTACCCTTTTATGTAAGTTTCTACGCCCTCAATACTTTTAATATGCAACGAATGATGATATTCTTCAAATTGTATGGTAAATTTCCCTTTTTAAACCAGGAATATCTTTTATCTTTTTACATTGTTGTCATTGAGCTCTTTTAAGAGACATGTTAACTTATTTTTGGTCAATGCGCCAAAACTCCTATTTGAAGCTCATTTTACACGTTATAGTGTTATGAGTTTTCTTTTTCCGAAAATCTTGTGCAACACTATTGGCGTATTATTTAAACTCTGAAAATTCCGAGATCACGATATATGCTCAACAGTTAGCATATATGTTCAACTCCGAATGACTTGTAAAATGATGTGAGCTAGCCTTAGCGTATTCTGGGCAGTCCAGAATACGTGGCGGTAACATCGATCCCTTGTTCCCGCACTTTGATTCCGTTGTGCTTTTAGGGAAAATGGGGGTGTTACAACTAGCCCCAATCAATGAGATTTTTAGCAATAAAATTTCCAGCAAATTGTGAGAAAATTTTCATATTATGCTTAATACTTATATTTAAATTTTGTTTTATCATAATTTAAATTTTAATAAATTAAACTATTAATTTAATAATTATTTTTATTGATCTGTTAGTTTTATACAGGACAAGGCACATAAGCTAATGAATATGATATAATATGATTTCTTTGTTAAGAATTATATTGCCATATATCCTCTTTTGAATATATATAAAATCATTACACATTTTTAATATTCAAAATAAAATTTATTATTACTTTATACTACCTCCATTTCTTTTTAAGTGTAACGTTTCTCCTCTGTATGCATGCCAATACACATTTTAAACTATTAATAACTTAAATTCGGTACAAGTAAAAATTGTAAAATTTTGATATTTAAAAACTAAAAGATGAGACGAATCCAACAAGATTTCACTTGGCTATATTTTTTCTTGTGTAACTATAATAAAAATAAAAGTCAAAGTACTACAATGAACAGTAAAAAAAGTCAAAACGTAACATTTATTTAGAAACAGAGGGAGTATAATATAAATATAAACATTATATAAAATATATAATTATGCCCGTCGAGTCTCGACGGGTTAGTTGCTAGTTTAATTTAAACTATTACTATCTACTAGATTTTTCTCCTGCACTCCGCGTATGGGTTTGGTATACGGGTATTATTATTTTTTTAATACAAACTAATATTGATTCAATTAATTTAAATTAATAGATAATATTATTTTAGTATATTTATGTAAAAAAATTATAAAATATAATTTCTGTTTTCATTTTCTTTTTCAAAATGACAGAAAAAAATAAATTTTTAAAATTTTCAAAATATATACCAAAACATAAATTCAAATTTTTATGCAAAGAGAACATCAATAGAAATTTTTCATTAAGATTACCACCCTCCTAATTATAAATATTATATGTATAATTAAAATCATTAAATACATTAAAACTTTTGACTTTGTAACTCACTTTTAATCACCCGCAAAAATTATGTTGATTGTATATAATAATATAAATATTGAAATGTAATATGATATGATATCAATATTAATATTAAACTAATATATATAGATTAATTACTGATAAAAATATATTAAAAATAAATTTATGATGAAATCAATTTTTATATACATAAAATAGTATATTGAAATCTTCTTACTAATGGAGTACATATTTTTTTTCTATATTATATAGTTTTTAAAAATTATTTTTTTTAATAAAAAGTTAAATTTTAGTTTCATAAATTTTTTTAGTGAAAATAGTAGTATATGATTTTAATTTGCTATGTATTTTATAATAGATATGCATATCTTTAAAATAAAATTACTGTTCGAACCCATAATATATAATTATTTTAAAGAGATTAATTATAAAGATATTAAACTTAAAAAGGTTAATTTAGGCAGCACAATAAAAATATGATTGCAGGATTTAGATAGAGATCAATAGATTGCAATTCTACGATCCTTGAATTTTAGGATGAAGTGATTTTACCTTCTAGACCTTTGATATGTATCTTTATGATAAATATACATATTTTTGAGGTAAAATTACTGTTTGAACTCACGATATATAATTTTTAATGAGATTAAATATAATTTAAAAGGGCAATATAGTCAGCATAATAAAAATATAGTTTCATGATTTATTATAGTATAGAAGATTTAGGTAGATAGACAGATTAGTTCGTGAATATTTTTAAATTTTGAAAATTTGATAAATCTACGAATATTGTTTAGAAATTCTGTTTTATAAGGCCCATTTTAGCGTTTTTATTAATACTCCGTAGACCGTAATCCGTATTAAGCAAAGGTGGTACCGTTTAATAATAATAAAACAAAAACTACTGTACCCATTAGGGTTTGTTTTTGTGTCACGTGCCGATTTGCACATCGGGTTCGGGTCGTTTCGTCTCTGAACAAAACAGCGCGATCCGCACGAAAATTTTTCCCCAAAATTTTTTCGATTTCCTCCAATCCGAGTTTAGCCGCATCGAAATTTCTTCCAATTTCATGTTTAATCTTCAAATTCAATGATTTCCTGATTCAATTCGCTTCCTTTGCTTTTGATTGATCCCCTTTTTTGTTGATTTTATGAAACCCCAGTTTTTCAGTTTTTAATCCTTCGATCTGTTCGATTAATTCGTTTAATTTGTTTATAATCGTTATTTTCCTATTTCCGGTGTTATATAATTACGTTCCCCCCTATCAATAGCTTTCGAAGGCGGAATTTTTCCGCCGGGGTCTTTGTTGGAATCTAGGGTTTGCGTCCTCGTGGTGGGTTGTCTTGCGACTCGTCTGAATCGTGAAATTGAATTGGGGTTTGGGTACGTATGCGTTCTAATTGAATTTCGGTATATTTTTGTTATTTTTATGTGATTTTTCTTGTTTATTTTTTATTTGTGTGAATTAGGGTTAGGGTTTTTTCTGTTCTTATGTGAAATTGGTTGTTCTTTTAGTTCTTTTCCGTATGTAATGAATTCTCTCTTCGAAGACATATGCTGACGGTTTGGGTCTTGGAAATTTGCTTAATAGAGATTTGAGAGTATGTAGGATGGATGACATAACCTGCGCACTAGTTGTTTCCTATGGTATCTAATGATTTGTGCAGAAAGGGGAACGTTGTGCCTTTTTCAAACTTATGATTAATTTGATTTTCAGTGCTCTTCTGCAAATAACATTGCTATTTTGTGATGAATAATTTAGCTAAAGAATTGAATTCGGATGTGAATGAATAATTGTATTCATAATTACGAAAGTGTCTTCTAGTTGGGCTTTTCCTTTCATTTATTTTGAGCTGCTGGTCGTCAGCAGTAAAATCATCTGACAAGATTTGATGATCATATGCGCCATTTAATTGGTCATATCCGTTTAATGTTTTGTTGTATCAATATAACACACTTGATAAACATCAAAATGTGTTTATTTCAGTATTTGATTTGTTTATTGTGTAGTAGTATATCCCATCACCAACAGGTCTTGTGTACTGTTCAGGTTCCTAGTGCAGTTGAATTTGGCCGTTTTAATGTAGTAGTGCCCACCCTAGGTCAACACTGGTCAACTCTTTGTCATTATTAAGTTATGCTTACATCACCTTTGTATATTCATCTGTAGCCAAATTGTTGTTGATTTTTGTAATTCTTTTGTTCTGCCACACAGAACATCAGAACATGGGAATTAAACGTCCATTTGAAGAGGAGAGTTTCCCAGAGCCTTCTTTCAAGCAACTTAAACAGGTTGACTGCAACATAAACCAAGCAATAAATACAGAGGAACCTCGAGTAACTTCCTGGGAAGTTGATTCTGCAGGTAAAATGTGTTATTTAATGCATATGCATCTCTATCACAAGTTTTTTTTACTGTACTACTTCTTGAGAAGAAAAAAACAAGTACAACTGCTGCTGCCTATGCTTATCTTAGTCTTTGCTCTGTATTTGAAATTTGATTTGATTTTTTATGTTTTTATTTATTATTTATTTATTTTTGTGTGTCTTTGTCTGTGATTTTTGGTGAACTGTAGCAAAGCAACCTATATATCTGGCATAAACCTTGTCAATCATTTATTGACACTGTATTCATTTTCTTGTGTCATAATAGGTTTAATAAAAAGCAAGGACTATGAGTTAGAGTTATATGGACGGCCTGAGGATGGTGACCCTGCATCTATAGCTGACAAAGAGGCTAGCGCACCTTTATCTCTGATCACCAGCAGCAGTAGCGAGGAAGATGCTGGAGATGGGAACACTTCTTTCTTTTCTTATCTTCCAGGATATTTGGACTCCAACGAGCCAAGGCGGCCTCCCAAACAGCTTGAGGATCCATACACGTATCTGCTGAATTGTTCCCCTAGGAAAGAAGTTCTTGTTGGACCACAGTATCAAGCTGTACTTCCATCTTGGGATGCAAGTGGTCATGGGAAGGAACGATCATGCTCCAGCAATATTTCAGAACACAGCCGTGAACAAAAATTAATGGGAACTTGTATCGTTCCAATGCCAGAGTTCGATGATTCATCCATTGATGGAGTAAAAGTGGGTAGGGGCAGAATCAACTGTACCTGTCTGGATAAAGATTCCATGAGATGTGTACAGCAACACATCAAGGAAGCAAGAGAAAAATTGCAGGAGACGATTGGGCATGAGGTTTTTGCAGAGTTGGGGTTCAATGATATGGGAGATGAGGTGGCCTTCAAATGGACCCCGGATGAAGAACAGCTTTTTCACAATATTGTTTTCTCTAATCCAGAGTCTCAGGGTAGAAAATTTTGGAAGGTGCTTAGAGCTGCATTCCCAACTCGAACAAAGAAGGAACTTGTCAGTTATTATTTCAATGTCTTTATGCTGCATAAGCGGGCAGTTCAAAACAGGTCGTATGTGTTAGAGATAGACAGTGATGATGATGAAGAGCCGAAAGATGCCCATGGAGACTTGTACCAGAATGGCACTTACTTCTTAGAGACAGATAGCGAGGAGGAGGAGGATGAAGAGGATGAACAGCCCCAAGGTGGACATGGCGATTTTCTCCAGCCCAGTTCATTTTCATTGTTTCCCGATGTCGAAATCCTCGGTAATTCGCATGGTCTCCATGGAGGAGAATGCCGCCTGGTTGGAGGGGAAGAGGATGATGACTCCACAGTTGAGTCTTTGGATGATCAAGATTTGGATGCAAGCTGGGTGGATGACTTCTGGTCAGAACCTCAAAATAACAGTGGGGATAATAAGGATAGCAACAACTGAAGCCATGGAAGCAACCAAGAAAATTTGATGATGGCATTCACATGTGATTTTTAACCTTATTTTCCTTACATTATTGTGGAAAAATAGACATCAATAATTCAGAATATATATTGAAAAAAAAAAAAAGAAAAAAAAAAGAGTTAACTTTTACCCTCTTCTGTTGTTGGTGCAAGCTAATTAAAATCATAGAACAATGAACTGTCTTTTGGGCTGAACCAAGACTTTATTGACATCAAACTTTTAGGTACAAAAATTTGGCATGGCCCTCCTAAAAGTCTTATTTATAGGGACTAGGGAGTGGGTATTTTTTTTTTTTCGCTGTAATAATGACACTTTGCACTTTGCAGCATATAGTTGCCCCACCCAAACCGCCAAACCCATAAGAAACGAAGGGCTACAAATACATTGGTGGAACTGGAAGGGACGTTTGATTTTAAATAATTTCAATTTTTATGCAAAACTTAATTGTCCATATGCCATCAGCAGCTGGTCTCAGTCATCTCCCATAAACTAAAGAAATAAGGTGAAACTAGGCCATAAATTTCTACTCCTAGGGGGAAGAAAAGGGCCATTTGTCAGCATTTAGCAACATCGGATATTATCTTTCTCAAACTGACATTCCACCTTGAAATAAAATGGAATGGTTTGCCATGAAATACTACTGTCCACACGAAGAAAATAAAGGGACTTCATACTACTACTATACATTGGAATCTGTTTTAAAGTTGCAAAAGAAAAACAAAAAACCATATTACCACTCTCATCATCTTTCTTTCCCCAGCCAAGTAGCTGCTCTTTGGTAGGGCCAATATAATATAATGAATGTCTCTTACACAAAACTGTGCCTTGTTGTATACTTCTCATAAACATAAATCCCATATTGGGGTATATATAATTCACATCAGGAATCTCCCAAGTCTTTCCTAATTCAATGTGTCCCATTCAACTTGTACATATTTTAAGCTTTCTATAAAGACAATTAGAGTCTATTATCAACACTTGCATGTCTGCTTACATAAAATCTGATGGTGACCCATTCTTTATATGTGTATGTGTCATGTGTGTGTCTGTGTGAACTGGTTAAATTGCCCCTATCATTCATGTAGTAAATGGAGAAGTCAGTTTGAGCAACTTTTCAGTCAACTGAAAATGCAAAAAGATGGAGTAATTTACTGAACAATGAGTTTGTGTTAGGCTGGTCAGCTATTCTGGAACTAACACTCTCAAACAAAGCAAAACTCCATTTCACTTGGGACACGTACCCTTTGATTTTATTTGGAGTTTTTAGCAAAATTGCCTAATCTCTTGCAGATTTGGGGTTTTTGTATTCACCAAAGTCATCCACAATCTCTAATCTTCAATTTTCTTTTCTCACCTTTTTTCTGAGCAATCACTCTGCCTTATTACTCAGGTAAACTCTTTTTACCTTCTATATGGGGTTGATGTTAACTTAAATTTATTTAACTTTGCCTTTATGATGTTACTGTTTACTAGTGACTGAAATTATTATAGCAAATTGTACTCATTTTTTCATGCTTTCTTTTCCCGGAGCTGTAACTATATTCACCCAACAACCAATCCAATTTAATTCTAACCCCACATTTGTACACTATTATTGCCCCCAAAAAACCGCAACCAAAATAAATATTGAGTTTTGACTCTGTAAAACCAGATTAGTGGGATTAAGTATCACTAATAACCACATATCAAAGCTGCAGATGCCTGAAGAGCAAATGTGCAAAACCACACACACATCTATCTATACACACATAGGGGTAAAATAGTAATCCCACAACCTGCCTGAGGATTCGGCCTTTCACAAGGTGTGACGTTTTAGTAAAGGACAGAATTGAAGCATAGTTTTTGATGCTTTGTAGCGTTCAGAGTAAATTGCATCAACGTACACCTATTTATTTATTTAAAGGTTTTTTTCAATCAAGAAATAAAAGAATTGTGGTTAATATTTATAATATGGGATTATAATCATCATAGTAACAAGTAACAGTCCAATTAAGAGGATCTTCACACACAAGTACACGTGCTGCCCATCATTTAATTCTTCTCTTTTTTTGCTTATTCGTCCAATTTTTCTCAAATTTCTTTTGCTTGCTCCCCTTTCCTTGCATGGAATTCTAATTCTATTTCTTTCTCCCACTATACAATAAATACACAGAGATGTAGAGAGAGATAGAGAGAGGGGGGATGTGTTGTGCTTGTGACTTGTGAGTGGTATGAAGAGGGAGAGAAATATGGGAAAGAAAGAGTCTTTGGGTTCTGTTTGATTTCTTTATGGTGAATAGGGTGGGGCTAGTTCAAGGTCATCATTAACGAGCCCATCTGTTCAATGAAGTTCTGATTTTTATTTTTTTTCCCACATTAAATTCTTCGAAATCTTCCAAAGAAATTGATTCAGGGCTTGGGGTTGGAGGAGGATCATCAAAATCATTTCTTTCTTCTTCTTTCTTTCTTTTTTGTTGTTTCTGTTGTTGTCCTTGGTTCTTGCGCATATTTGGGTTTTGGTTAGTTTCTTGTGGTGGGTCTGTTTTTCTGTCTGTGTGTCTGTTTAATTCTATGCAAGATTCTCCCCTCCCTTATTTTGGTTTTGGTTAGTTCTATATTTTTTTTTTCTTTTTGTTTTTTCTCACTTCCCCAGAACTGTCACATCTGCCCACTTTGATGATTCTGTTTCCATGGCTTTGTTTGATTACTTTGATATACTACTACGTAAAGGAGGTCTGAAGTCGGAAGTCTGGTCTTTGTGATCTGTGCCTGTGAGTTCCCCAATCTTCCAGATTCAGAATTTCATTTCAACTTTACAGGAAGGGAGCTTCATTTTTCTCAGTTCTGATCTGGGTTTGCCCGTCTGTCTGTCTTTACATTCATTGCTATTGAGCTCTGTTGTGTCTCTTCTTTTGTGCTACAAGAGCTGCACACTACTGCTACTTTAATTTAGCACTTGATCCCCTCATGTGTTGATTCAATTCTCTTTATTTGTTTGTGGTGGGTCTTTTCCTGTTATTTTTTTGAGTAGTTGAGTCATGGAGGAAGATCATCATCATCAAGAATTGAGATTTGTTTGCAAGTTGTGCAACAAGAAGTACCCATGTGGCAAGTCCCTTGGGGGTCACATGAGGTCTCATGGGATATCAAATTCAGCTGAATCTCAGCCCAATCACAACCACAAAACCAAACACCTTCCCCACAACAACCTTCCATCCCTCTCTCCTGACCCCTCTGGGATTAGTGGGCAGTTCAATTTCAGCTATTATGGCCTAAGGGAGAAACCCAGGAAGACATGGAGGAGGGCAGTGGATTCAAGTTCAACATCCCCCTTCCCTGTCCCACAGGACAGAGTCTGCAAGCAATGTGGCAAGGGATTTCACTCACTCAAAGCACTCTGTGGTCACATGGCTTCCCATTCCAACAGGGATCACAAACCCTTGAAAGATATTGATCATTCCTGGACTGTCACTACTAGAAAACTGCAGCAGCAGCAGCAGATGGTCTTTGATAGCCATTCAGACACGGAGGAGGAACCGATGGTTCACACAAGATCACTGTCCAAACTAGCCAAGAATCACAAGAAAATACCTGTCAGGTCCTCTTGTATGACTTCACCACACCCTCCTACTACTACCAATGGCTCATCTTCTGTTTCTGAGATTGATGGGGATGAGCAAGAGGAGGTTGCCATGTGCTTGATGCTCTTGTCGCGCGATTCTGGGAGTAAAGGAGGCATCATTTGTGGTGTGGAGTCTTCAGATAACAACTCGGTCATTCTGGAAACCAAGTCCTCATCTATTGACAAGAAAACCATCCATGATCATGGAGATGCTGCTCCTCCTGCTAATAATGAGGTGGAGGAGGAGAATTCTGACTCTGGATACTTCTTGGATGAATGTGGCAAGGCTGAATCGGATGTCCTAGATGATGGCCTCTGTAGATACAATCCGTTCAATGATCATCACTACAAGTCTATAAAGAGGGAGGTGCATTGCAGTGGTGAATTTAGGAACATGGGAAGGAGGAATTCCAGAGCTGTGGCCAAAAGGGAATTGACAGAGGAAACCGATTCCTACGACAAATACATTAGGTTCAGTAGGCTTGTAAGGAACCATGATTCCCCTAAGAGAAGCAAATACGAGTGCTTCAATTGTCACAAGACCTTTCAGTCCTACCAGGCTCTGGGAGGCCACAGGCCGTGCTACAAAAGGAGCAATGCATACAACGAGTCAAGAAGCGAGGGTGGCGACAACAGCCTGGATTGCTCCACTGAATTCATCGAGTCTGCAAGAAACCGAAAATCCAGTGCCAAGAAGGATAAGGTGGTAAGAAAGAACAAGGGACATGTTTGCCCTTTCTGCAACAGGGTGTTCAAGAACGGTCAGGCCTTGGGGGGCCACAAGAGGTCGCATTTTGCCAGTCATAAGATTCGCAACGAAAGGATTCCGGCTAAGCCTGATTTGCTTGATCTTAACCTCCCTGCACCCGAGGAGGACGACCACAACAATGGAAACAGCCAAATCTCTCACTGGTAGCTTGCCGAAAGATGATCTCCAATTACTGTATAGAAAGAAAAAAATCGACAGACAGCAAGCCACATTGAGAGCACAAAATGTTTAGTGCTAATGGTTTGGAGCATTAGCTGTTAAGGTAAAGCAACTGTCATTCATTCCAATTCCACTGCCTGATTTTACCCCATGAATCAGCAAAACAAGTTTTGCAGACTTCAACTTCTTTTCTTGTTAATTCTTATCGTTTTTCATCATTGATATTATGTGTTCTATTAGCACAGTGGTTCTCTGATTGCAATTTAGCAATGCCGCTAGTATCCAAGATAGGGTTTTTTTTTTATTTTTATTTTTATTTTTTTTGAGTGTGTACTAATCACACAAGTTCATTTCTAGGCTATCTGAGCCAGCAGTCTTTCGGCAGTACAAAAAAAAGCAAAAGCAAAGGACATCAAGAGCTGCTTAAGAGCAGCAGACACATTTCACAAATAGGGAACAAAGTTATATCATACCATGGGAATAAAAAGTGGGTGCTTTCTTTTGTACACATAATTGCTACTGGAGAGAATGATGAGGTTGAGGAACATGATGAACACACACACAGAAACACTAATGAGAAATGAATTCATGTTGTTGGTGCATCAGCAATATGAGTGTTTTAAGTTCTTTCCTAGCTGTTTTTGACCTGGGTTTGGCTTGGGGAGGAAAGAGGAGATATCATTAAAAACCATAGAGACAGGTATGCAAATTGGGACAGTGACTGACCCCTCCATACCACATCACTTTTCTTACCAGTTTGTGTCTTTCCCTAGCTTTCTGCCTTCCTTTTTTAAAACTCCACTGCTGCAAAGTCAGACTGCTTCTCTCATACAGTACACCAAAATTGTGCATCAGTATTGCAGCGTAGAGTCCAGAATGTATGTGGATGAGACAAATTTGTAGGAGAAGATAAACATGAGTCAGCAAATCAATCAACAGTTTTGAACTTTTCTCGGAACCAAATTTGTGGAATAAAATTTGGGTGTTCCTTTTTGTTCAAAGAAATACAGTAGTACTAGTACTACAAGACTGGAGGCTGGAGCGCCAACTTGAGTAGTTTGGAGATAGATGGATAGCTACAGTTTTTGGTCAAGCAAATATAAATGAATAAACAAACAAGTGAGAGTCGCCTAGCTAGTGGGGAGGTGAGAATTGAGATTGAGGGTACTGCTCAGAATAATTTAAGTTTTTTTTTTTTTTTTTTTTTTTTTTTTTTTTTCTAAAGCTTGTTGACAGGCCCAACCAGAATATGTAAACCCTGTAAGAGTTGTTTGAGCGATATCTCAACAACCAGTAAAATACAACCAGAGGCAAATACAAGAAACAGAGTGCGGAATGAACAAATAGGAACACAAGAAATTTGATCACCCAGTTCGATCCATTGATCTACATCTGGGGGCACCAAGCCAGGGATTCCACTAGATCACCACCAAACTGATTGAACGAGAGTCAATCACACTTTACATACCCTTGCATTCCAATGAACTCTCCTATCTACCCAAATAGACTAGGAAGAACACAAGGGAGCATCAAACATCTACCCTAATGCAAACAATTCATCGGCAGGTACTAAAGTGGTGTTTGATGAACCTAGCTAATCAATCAAATTGAGCTCAAAGGTGCTAAGACACCTTCACTACACACCGATTGTGTTTACAAACCAATGATCTAAGAAATGTCTAAACACAATCTGAAATACCCCACAAAGAATTGTAGAAGACACAACAGGTAAAGATATACCAGCAGCAGGATGGTTGTTGGTGCCTTCTGCAAACAACGTAAACCAGGGGGTTTCTCTTCAGCAGCTTTCAAAACGCCATAATCACAGCTCTTGAAGCTGTTAATCCTCTGTAAACTAGACTGTGATTGCGGCTCTCTACTCTCTTACACCCTCAAGGACGAAGACAGGTATTTATATGGGTTTAAGGCCCATCTAAAACCCTCTAAGGCCTGCTAGGGGAAATGCCACGTCACTGTACTATCCTGTGCTTTTTCCAGAGAAGATAATAAAGCGTTGTTGACACGGTGTTGCAACAACGGCCAAAATGACGAACATCTTCACAATACTAAAAATATCCCTAACAATCTCCCCCTTTGTGGAGATGATCGGGCCAAGTAGTCAAAACAGTGGAGAAAGCACAGACAGTCATAATAAAGATCAGAGAGCAGAGGAAACTCAACAAGTAAACATGCCACAAACAATATGAGCTGAAGAAGAATAGGCATAGACAAAACATCCATTCATAAAAGATACCAATATCCAGAAGAGTATCCAATAACAGCCCAGAGAAATATCCAAGAAATCCAGCAATTACAGAATTCCCAAAAACCAGAAAGATCCATAGTCTGAAAAACCAGAAAAAACAAAAGATGTTCCAACATCAGTGAAACAATCAGCAATCCTGCAATCCTATCCACTGTCACTCCCCCTTACTTGGCAGATCAGGGAGTACCCTCAGAATCATCCTCCCCCTCAGCTGGAGCATCAAAAGAGTGTGGAAGTAGGGCAACCAGCTTTCGAACCTTCCGCTTCAGGCCCATCTGCTTGTCATTCAAGATGCCTAACTCCTTCTCAACCTGTTGCAGCTCAGTTCTGATATGATCAACTAGTGCTGACCCAAGCTTTTGAGGGCCAAGCTTGAAGTCATTGTGGAGACCTTTGAGCTTATCAGAAGGTAAGTGTTTCTTGACTTTAATGAATGTCTCATTAGAGGCAAGCAGGTGGCAGGAATGAGCAAACAGGGTTATGAGAGCAGGATAAGGCAAATGGGTATTCTTCTCAATTTTGTCATGAGAGAACCTCAACATATGCTTAATGATCAGGTAACCATAGTTAAGGATCTCAGGACACTCATCAATGGAATACAAGAATTTTCCCATGTGAGAACTAAGCTGGCTAGCATTTGAAGTAGGTAAGAAATTGGAAGCTCCAAGCCTAAACAGACAATTGAATTTCATAGAAAGGTCTGAAGGACTCATAGCACGTCTACCAAAAGCAGATTTCTTAGAGGCAGAAATAGTAGAGGCTATAGTAGCTAGCTCAGCATTAAGCAGATCAAAGGGGTTGTTCATATCAGTGTTGGTAGGAAGTTCCAACAACTCATTCAAAACAGAGGGAGTAAAGTCAAGCAACTCTCCACGAAGGTAAATCTTACAGTACCAAGGGGAAACAGGATCAAGGATATCAGGATGCAAATTGGCATAAAATTCACGAACCACAGTAGGGGAATAACGCTTAAGTGAAGTAGCCCAAACAGACAGATGTTTCTTCTCTAGATATTCAGAAAAACCAATTTGATCATAATAGGGATGCACATAACATTCCTCAGATATGAAACCACGAGAGGGAAGGGTTTCCAAGGCATACCTTTCTCCATCAGCGGAGAAATACAGAGGAGAATGTGCATCGGATTCCTGGAGAACAGGGGCAGACTTCTTCTTAGGAGGACCCTTCTTAGACTTCTTCTTCGAAGGTTGTTTGGATGGTGTCGGAACAACCTTGCGCTTCCCTTTCTCACGAAGTGATCTCCTAATCTCATCCAGAGGAATATCATCTGTATCAGGCCGAGATGGTTGTTCCTCAGTGGTTGGAACATCCTCAGTAGGCGACCCACCAAACGGAACTTGTTGGGCAGTCCCGGAGTGAGGCGGAGCATTCAATTCAGGATCCAATAAGAGCAACCCATCACCAGTGGCAACAGCCGAAGGCGAAAGAGGCGAACTAGTACCAGGAGTGACAGGAGCGGACGGAGACGCACCGGGGGCAGGGACTGGAGGAGATGTCGAACTTCCAGCACCCGTGTTAGGGTTTGCTGTTGTTGGAACATCCGCTTTTGGATCTGCGCCAACCGATGGTGTCTCAACATTGTCCGAGGGAGGTTGAGGGTAAGAACCCTTCTCAGCATCAGGATGAACCTCCATATCCGCGTCATCAGGATCAGCTACGAAATAGTCATCAATGGCAGCATCGACATCTTCTTGAGCATCCTGAAACTGATCATCATCAGGCGATTGAGCAGCAAGTCGAGCCTTGTAGAGCGAATCATCAACTGCAAGAGGCTGGGCATCAACGACTTCATCAGGAGTGACATTTGAGTGAGAAGGGGACGCCATGGCAAATGAGAATTCAAATTTTGCGAGGAACGGGAGAAACTGGAGTATCTGCAGAGTCGACTGGGGAGAGAGAGAGTGGAGACGTGTTATGAGTAGTGGAGCTACCGGCAACCGTCCCAATCGGTGGAAAGAATCTCCCCCTGGGCTTGGGCTTGGGCCTAGAGAATAATAAATCAAGTAAACCAGTGGCCCGCCCGAATCAAACCCATTCAGTGAGAAAAACAGAGGCCCAAACTGCGCCTCAGGGTCTCAAATCGAGAGGTTTCCAAGTTCTTTGTGAGGATGTCCGCGAGTTGTTCCAACGACGAGAGATGCTGAATCTTGCAGAGACCATCCTCAACCAGATTCCGAATGAAATGAAATCGAATGTCAATATGTTTACTCCGATTGTGTTGGACTGGATTCCTGGAAATATTAATAGCACTGGTATTATCACAGTGAATAAGGAAATCATCCAAGGAAATACCATAATCCAGAAGCATTTGACGCATCCAAATTAATTGAGTACAACAATGTGCAGCAGCAATATATTCAGCCTCCGCAGTAGATAAAGCAACAACATTCTGCTTACGAGAATACCAGCTGACTAAGTTCTGTCCAAGGTAAAAGCAACCACCAGTGGTTGATTTTCGGTCGTCAGAACAACCAGCCCAATCCGAGTCTGTATAACCAATTAGCTCCAATGAAGACCGTTTAGAATACCAGAGACCAAGGCCAGGAGTACCTTTAATATAACGAAGAATCCGTTTCACAGCACGAAGGTGGGATTCCTTAGGATCAGATTGATATCTAGCGCACACACCAACACTGAAGGAGATATCCGGACGACTGGCAGTGAGATATAAGAGACTGCCAATGATGCTGCGATACATTTTCTGATTAACAGAAACCCCTGATTCATCTTTAGTGATCTTGTCATGCTGACCAAGGGGTGATCTGGCAATCTTGCAGTCTTCCATTTTGAATTTCTGAAGCATGGTGCCAACATACTTCTCTTGATTAAGAAAAATCCCATCAGAAGTTTGCTTAATCTGCAATCCTAAGAAGAATGTGAGCTCACCCATCATACTCATCTCGAATTCAGTCTGTATGGAGTGTACAAAAGCATCTCGAAGTTCATCTGAAGTAGAGCCAAAGACAATATCATCCACATAAATCTGTGCGACTAATAGATGGTTGTTTGTACGTTGTACAAACAACGTCTTATCAACATTACCACGCACATAGCCTTTAGCCAGGAGATAGGTAGACAAGCGTTCATACCAGGCACGTGGAGCCTGCTTTAAACCATAAAGAGCACGCTTGACCTTATAAACATAGTCAGGATGATCAGGGCATTCAAAACCAAGGGGCTGAGACACATAGATGTCTTCCTTGATGTAGCCATTCAGAAAGGCAGTTTTGATGTCCATTTGATATAATTTAAAACCAAGAGAGCAAGAGATAGCAAGTAATAATCTTACAGCCTCAATGCGAGCAACAGGAGCGAATGTCTCATCATAGTCTAGACCTTCAATCTGAGTAAAGCCTTGTGCAATGATAATGGCTAGAAATGACCATTATTTTCAATCCATTTCCGTGTCTTAAACGGGCATCTGATCGCATTCCGGTCTTACATTAAGTAAGAAAGCAGTCGAATTGGACTAATTTATGCATAATTGTAAAAATAATAAGCTGGTGTGAAAAAGGCATAAATATGTAATTTTATTACATATTTATGTCAGAAAAATCCAAAAACATGAGAAAAAGAAAAGGAAACAAAAAGATGGGAAAAAGATAGAAAAGCCCACAAAAAGAATATTTTCGGCCCATCTGGCCCAATCCAGCAGGCCCAGGAAAACCTTTGGCGCGGAAGCCCTTTGTCGCGATGCATGGTTCCGCGACAAAGGAACACTCCGCGACCAAGTGGCCCAAATGAAGAGGAGACCAGCCAAGCCCCTTGGCGCGATGACCTTTGTCGCGATGGCATGCTCCGCGACAAAGGCATGTTCCGCGACCAAGATGCACAAATAGAGACACAAGACCCAGTCGAGAAGCCTTGCCACATGCAGTGTGTTCCGCGACCAACTTGATGCTCCGAGACAAAGCTGTGATGTGTGTGATGTCTTAAGACACAATGGGCTAGAATCAAGGCCCATGGGCTTAGGGTTACACTTCTATAAATATGAGGTGTCTCCCATGAGCCAAAGGTAGGTTGGAATTTTGTTGAGTAGAAGTTCTTGAAGACAAGGCAGTGGGTGCTCTCTCTTAGGTAGTTTAGTTTAGTTTTAATATTTTTTTTGTATTATTTAATTCTTGTCCTTAGATTAGTTTAGTGTAGTATTTATTTTGTGTTTTATGGTTTACAGCAGCTAGGTAGCCACTTTAATATCATGTTTTGTTTTCTAAACTCTTGTTTTAGGGTTTGTAATACCCAAAATCATGGGTATTAACAAGACCTCTTCAATAATATGGGAAAACATTCATCATTTGTGTCCCAAATCATGAAATGGGTCTCACACCCCATGGATTTATGCTTTCTTTTTCATTTTGGGGTCATTTGACCCCCATTTTGTTATTTTTATGTTTACTGTTGGCATATTATGGATAATGTTGTGTGGATGTGTGATCAAACCCTAGATTAGGACTCCTGCTTTATTTTAATATTCTGCCCATCCTTGTTATTTTTGTTTAAGCATGTTCTTCTTTATTTTGAATGTTTCTTGCTTATTTTTAGCTTAGAATAGCTTTTTGATCTGAAATAGGGTGAGATCACGCTGTTTGCATGCCACTGTTCATTTCTGCTTTTTCTGACTTTTGTCCTGAACCACCTTGGGCGCCAACCGCCTTCTGGCGCGGAACCACGTTCCGCGACAAAATGGTTGTTCCGCGACCAAGGTGTTTCAAGACACTTGTCTCCATAATTTAAAACCCTTTGTCGCGGAATACCTTGTCGCGGAGCCACGTTCCGCGACAAAACTGTCCATGCATAGCGACAAAGGAGCCAAACTCTTGCATTTTGTCTTCATGGCTTTTTGTCGCGGAATCATCTTGTCGCGGAGCCACGTTCCGCGACAAAATCCCATTCTGAGACAGAAAAATTATGCCATGTTCCTTGATCTTTGAACACCTTGTCGCGGAACACCTTGTCGCGGAACCACGTTCCGCGACAAAATTTCCATGCATAGCGACAAAGGTTCAAATGCTTTAGGAATTTTATGAAAACACTTTGTCGCGATGTCACTCTTGTCGCGGAACCACGTTCCGCGACAAAATCTTGCATAGCGACAAAGAGGCGTTATGCTGTCAAAAATTCTAAAAACTTGTCGGGATGTCCATGTCGCGGACCTCGGTCCGCGACAAAATTTATGATATCGCGACAAGGGTTCCTCTCTCTCTATTTAATCTCAAACAAACTTCATTCTCTCCCTATTTTATATTGCAACACTCACATCATAGCCCCACGGGTTAGGATGTAACATTCTGGAATTGCAATATAGGGTGTTATGCTGCCCAAATTTTGATTCTTCATTTGCATCACTTAACTGATTGAACCCTTGACTCATTAATGATTAAAGATTGAGATTAGCAATAATCAAACTTCAATAATCATCATGACTAAAGGACCTTTGTTCAATTGCCATTAAAACATTCTTGTATAAATAAAATCTTGATGGCTTAAACAGATAATCTGGACTGTAATTAATTATGGTAGGAAGGATTATTTAAGACCATCAATTGTGGACCCAATCCACAACCTTGCATGAGAAACCAATGTCTCTCATACAAGGGCTCTTCTTTTGTTTCTTATTTATTTTGTCTTTGTGTGTTGTGTGGAACCATTAGTAAAGAATACATCAGACTAATGTTGGCGGGTACTCCCTCATGGATAACTAGCTCGTATTCTGGGTATTAGTTACTAATTGTTATTTTGCATGGTCTGAATGGCTGTCAGTGGAAGCCTTGGCGGTTCGCCCATCCGGGGTTATAATAGCTGCTCGGCTGACTCCCATCCAGATACAGTTTTATTTTTATTATCTTAATTTCCAAACCTGAATCCCAATCCATACTGGGAGTCAGTTGGCATCAGTCAATGCCAACTGATGATCATTATAGAAGGGAAGCATGTAGGTTTTTATCCGAATTCACAGACAGTGGAGGCCCAACTGGTGTTGACACCACCATTATAGGGTCTACGCTGTCTAAATTCGCTCCATCCGAGTGATTGGGAAATTGGACAGTAGATGTTTACAGTCCACCTGATCAGTCTGCCATTACTTTGGTCCCTTGACCACTTCATTCTGTGTTTCACCTTCTGTCTAGACCCGCATCTATATTTTGGGTCAATTAATTTTACACTTCTATATATCTTTATGCATGATAATATTATATACTATTGTGGTCTGTACTTATTTTGGGATCCTTCCCTTGGACAATAGAAGTCTAGATCTTAAACAGATATTGCTTTATAAATTTCCAACAAAAACCTCTGTATAAAATCCGGATCTGAGTAAGGGATAAATTCTTCAGTTATGACTAATTCATATTCTGTCAAGGGTTGTATTTTGGGAATTTAAGAAGCAGATTCAGCGATTAGGTCTCGCCTAGACTGAAAGGGTCTGTGTTTTAACTGAGAGTCTAGTACCTGACAGGGAATGATTTTCAAATCCATTATTTTCCAAAATTGCTGGTTGATGGAAATGTAAGATTAAGTGCTACACCGAGATGGGGTCCACTTGGATTCAAATACAGTGTGGTAAATAATCTTAAAGGAACATCATCCAGGCCTTGGTTATTTTCCAAGATAGGGTTGAGTTTTCTTCCAACTACTATCCTCTTCTGCCAAAGCCTACTTTTGAGTCCTGAGTGAGTGCATCCGGAACGAACTAATTTATTAGTTCGTTTCATTAGTTTGTATCTCATAATCACCCAGAAGGAAGTGAACACACTAGTGGTTCACTGAGAGCCAGGAATTCTTGATCCATACTCCTTCATTCTGATGGGGAGCTGTCTTTTACTACCAGGGTCAGACTTTCAAAAACCTCCGAGTGATAGGATTTTAAATGCTTTCTTTACCGCTTTCTTTTAACCGCTTTCATTAGAGGTCACTCGGTTGTATCGAGAGTTGTGTAACTGCTACTAGGATTGACAGTTAAGGGATAGTTCAGGGCTGAATTCAAATCTTTGGGTGTGACATGGGAGAATGATAGTGGTACTTGGCATTTCAATAAATGATGTGTCGGGTGTTGCTTTTCCACCACAGATGAAGTAACACACCCAGGCCAGGGCAGTTACAAATCTATGGTATCTTAGAATTTGCGGTCTTAGGAACACGTAAACTCATATTGCAAGTACCTGTCTGTTAAAGGGAAAGCCTTATTGAGAGCATGAGAATTAGCTATCTGATAGAATTATCCCAAACAAAGATCTGCGTACGAAAATGGAAGTTTAATATTGCTGTATCTCACTCTTGTCCAATTTTCATTCTTTTCTTCCTGTCCCTTCTGTCTACATTGTGACTCAACTTCACGGTTGGCACAATGCACCTTTTCCCTGCTTTCGTAGATAATGTTTACTGCATTCCTAGAATAATTCTTATCCGCTTTCTAGAATAGATTTATTTGCTTTGTAGACTAATTTAACTGCTTTCAAGATCTAGTTTAAATTCCCGTCAGTAGATATTAATCATCTTTCAAACCTATTGAGCAATACGAATGGAAAATCTAGTAAAACGACGTGGGACCTGCTTCTATCGCACATCCTCCAGTGAACGATCCGGTCTTACTATAAATTACTGCAACTTTTGACACCGTGCGCTTTCGGGAGCACAGTTTCTTAACTACGAGCAATAAAAACATGACTACGTATAAATATATCCCTAATCACAACACCGCCATCATAAATTGGTTTCATTAAATAAAACCTAAACCAGGATCATGATTTTTTCGGAAAATACTCGTGTAGTGGGAGTCTGTCAAAAGTTTCATGGCAGGAAATCTCATGGCAAGAATTGATGAGAAGTATCATGGCATATTTGCCGGGGATCCTCAGTGTGACAGGCTGAAGGTCAACCTATCCCGGCTATGCCATGAGATTTGTCAACATTTCATGACAGAGAGGACCACAGTGCCATTTGAAACCAAAGCACCATACTTGAGTAATAAAAAGATTAATAATCTTGATATATCCCTAAACCCTTTCCCGTGAATCATAACGCTTTTCATTTAATAAATCTAACCTGGTATAATTTTAGTAAAAGCTCGGGTTAACGAAACTTGTCAAAAAAGTTTCATGGCGCCGTTGCCGGGGAGGATGCAGCGCCGTTTTATTTAGAGAATTACATTCCTCATTGCTCCTAGAGTAGCCTATACATATAATTATAAATATTCACCTTCAGAACCACTTCTAACCTGGGGATTGTACAGGTACTGTCATTATTGAAGCCGTTGTTCTATGCAAAGGAGGAAGCAGACGCCAGCCGAGATCCCGTTTAATTCAGAGATAGAAAAGACAGCTCGACGTCTTAGGGCGGTGACTAAACGAAGAAGGGAACGGGAACGACAGGCATTACTTTCGCCAAGCACCAGCAGCGATATTTCTGAAATGGCAAACCCTGACATCCCACCAATCATTCAACCCAATCCCCCACTTCACAACATTGAGGAAGACCCCGAAGATGCTGATCATGATGATTTGGATGATCCCCCTCCCCAGATCATACAAGGAGGTGGGAATCCACCAAACATGGAGCAGCAGCACTTCGAGGCACCCCCTCCCAACCCGAACCAAAACCCACCAAACAACCAAAACCAACCAAATCAGCAAAATTTCCCAAACCAACAGAATCAGCAATACCATAACCCCCATCAGAATCCCCCGAATCCGAATGATTTCAATGATCCGAGGAACTATTTCATGCCTCAGAACTACTACCCACAACAGTACCAAGGCGGGCCTGAGAACAATCATCAAGCAGCAGCTGTTGCTGATTACATGCAGCCGATTTTAGAGCCATATCTGAACATTCCTGGACAAGCTCCATTCCTGGCCAGGAATTTCGAACTGAAACCGGCCCTAATCAATCTAGTCCAGAGCAACCAGTTTGCCGGAGCAAGTCATGAAGATCCCCATGATCACCTGCAAACCTTCCTAGAATTGTGTGACACGATCAAGAATCGTGATGTACCCGCAAACACTATTCGACTAAGGCTATTCCCCTTCTCTCTGACAAGCGGAGCACGAACATGGTACAAATCACTGCCCGTAAATCAGAAGTCTACATGGGAAGATGTGATCAGAAACTTCCTAGCAAAATACTTCCCGGAGTCCAAGGTGGATGAATGCCGCTCCAAAATTGCGGAATTCAAGATGAAACCAGACGAGTCCTTGTATGATGCAAAGGAAAGATTCTTCAACCTGCTCAGGAAGTGTCCTCAACATGGCTTCCATGACTGGGAGAGACTTAGAAAGTTCTACAGTGGTCTGACCCCAGCATGGAAATCCATGCTTGATGCTGCTGGTGGTCAACATTTGCTTTACATACCGATGGACCAAGCCTGGGCAAAGATTGAAGCCATGAGTGTAAACCGTTCTGTTCTAACTGATGATGGTAATCTCACTCCCCCTCGTAGTTTATGTGCTGTAGGTACAGTAGAGAAGTCAGACATTGAAAAGCTTCAAGAGCAAGTGGCAGCGTTGTCTGTAAATCAAGGAGTTGGAAGTTCTGCGCAGGGACAGCAAACTGATGTGATCTGTGGACTGT